>APFE030985164.1:404-29009 GCA_000404065.3 Pinus taeda
AAAAACTGCTAAAAATAGTAAGTTGTGCTACAATTAAGGAAACTGAAAATGCTGAGAAAGACAATGGTGGGGGTCCAGGTGGACTTGGCAGGTGGCCACCAATATCCACCTAGATCAGATAGCTTCTTCTAAACCTTCAAGCATGGCAAGGATTGCTTCTTCACCGATGATACAACAACTCTTGTGGGAGTGGCCTTTGGCTTCCCTGATGTGTGTGGAAGATGTTGTATGCCTGGGATCAGTCTAACTACTTTCACGAACTAGCGAGTGATGGGACGGATAGAGTGAAGGTGTTGATATGAAATCTTGTGTTCAATTCTCGGAGGTGAGGAGTAACCAACTGCAAAGTCGCATATAGGTGAGAGGGAGTACGAGTTACTGCCTTGACCAGATGGTTGATGAATGAGTGTGAGGGGAGTTTTATCCATGTACAACTGGTTTCCCTCCTTCTAGTGCCAGAAATGTTGACGTGTTGGACCCACCAACATTCAGGGGATCACCCAGGTATGAAGTCCCAACTAGACCTCACACTGTTTGGTGTGGGAGTCCCATCCCATATGATGGCCCAGTTGCCATTTTCTTAAGGATTTTCCTCAACTCTTTCTTGTCATCACAAGAGAGTGGTTTGCTTTGCCTTCAAGAAGTGAGGTTCGCATGCCTAGTGAGTGCTAGTGTACTCGTGTCATTGGCTCTTTCACTGTAAAGGGAGAGGGTGAAAGTGAGTCCCAAGTTGGTTCGGAATCAGTCCCAACTCAGCTAGGAACACACAACACAATAGGATGTGCATAGCTTCCGGAGGAGCAATCCACATGGATGTAGCAGTCACAACATACAAGGTAAGATAACACGTACAACACTCAACGGATGAGTCTGAATGAGTGCAATGGTTCTTACATCAAGCTTCATGTGAAAGGCTTTTCTGATGTCCAGGAGTGTAGTCTACACAAGAGAGATAGCATTAACAGCATACACAACATATTTCCATTAATAGATTATGTATTACAACAAGTGAAATATTTCATATCTAGAACACAGGTTAAAGCAACATGCATTACAAGTGTCAAAGATCAGTCTTACAATAGATACAATACATGTGTGAAAACATGTTGGCCTATTAGCAGGCTTCTGAATTTTGTGAAAGTTCCAATACAGCTTGTTACACCATACATCACTAACCCTGAGTGTAGGGCATTGGAGTCACTACTTACTCCTCAAAGAAAATATTACATAATCTCTTGTCTATGTGGGAGGAGCTGAGGTGAAAATTCCTTTGCATGTACAAATGAGGCGGTATTTATAGCCAAGGGTGAAACTGACCCTTGTGGTTGTTGACTACCCTCATGACTATTTGACTTCCATGACTTTTCAACTTTACATGACTCTTTGTACAACAAGTGGGTCTCTTGGACTTCCACGTTACATTACATTGATTGACAACATAGTCCATAGTAGAGATGTGGGTAACATGACTCATGACATGACTCGACATGACAGTGTTGGTACATTTGTGCTGCTGTTGGAGTGTATGTTGAGCTACAGTGTGGCTAGGTGATGGATGTCTTCATGATGTATCACAGCTTCACCTCCACATGGCAAAGTGCATAGAGTCTTCGATGATATTTGGTTCGCTTGATGAAGCTTTGGCATGTTGTTCCTTGTTTGCATGTTGGAATGCTTCACAGGCTCATCTGTTCGTGAAGGTGTTTGTTCGTCCATTCGTCCATTCGCGAGCACATATTGCATGTTTGCTCGTTCGTCCGTCTATGAACATATCTTTGCATGATCATCTGTTCATGAGCACATCTCTTCGCATGCATCATTCGTTCATCCATTGATGAACCTATCCTTCTGCATGTGCTCCCTTCGTTGACCCCATTCGTTGTCCTGCCATGTTTTTTGGTGTACCTATACCTGCAGTTGCTCATGACGAGATGATATAAAATATAAAACCTCCTAGTCTACCATGAAACATGATCATTTCAGATGCAGGTGACCAGGAGAGGCAGCAAGGTTGTGAAGTGGGATGATGGCTTCAGGCACTACTGATGAAAACTGCACAAGAGTCACTGAGCGATAGAGATGGGCGATCCAAGTTGACAGTGACTATCTGCGAGGTATGGCTCAGCTGGAAGGAAAATTTGTGAAAATTTTAGGGAGGATAGTTTGAGCTAGAAGAAAGCAAGGTGGGCAAGATCTGCGCAGTTTCTAGAATGAGCAGTCAGTAAGGGCTGGAAGGTCAAATTTGCACAATTTTCTGGAGGAACAAGTCGGGCTACAAGGAGGGTCAGCAGGCAGAGATTGTGCAGTTTTTGGGAGGAACTTCCCGGGAGCCTAGCTTCCAAAACTGCGCAATTCCCAGAGGGAATTGGCAGTTGGTTGCTCAGGTCACTGGCAGCCAAAACTGTGCAATTCCCAGAGAGAACTGGCAATTGGCTACTGGGGTCACTGGCAGTAGAAACTGCACAATTCCTGGAGGGAACTAGCAATCTACTGCTAGGAGCTGTCGATAGGGGAAACTGTAGTGAGGCTGGGAGGTCAACCTGTTGATCATCTCTGTGCAATTTCTGAGCTGAGTGAACTGTTGGGTAGCAGAAGCCCTACTCATGAAAACTGCATAATTTCTGAGATGAGTAGACGGTTGACTGTGGTGATGACCGACTCGGAAAACTACGCAATTTTCTAAGGGAGACAGGGACGGGAACTTGGTGTCTGTCCGGCCTGTCTACACAATTTCCTCAGTCAGCTGAGTGATTAAGGTTAGTGGCCTCTACGAAATTTTTTAGGGGAGTCAGGCCAAGGGTGACAGCCGGGTCTGACTGTCCAGGTGGCCAGCGTGAGAGTTGATTGAATTGCTTGCGAGAAGTGTAGCTTGGAAAGACTAGCTTGGTGCTTCTGTGTTGTTTTGGTTGAAAGTTGATCGAGTCAATGGCAGGGTGATGGTCCGTTTGTAAGAGGGGAGTCTAGTCATCAGAACTTCAACAAAAATGACTAAGTGTGTGTATGATTAAAAGATGCATAGGTGATCATGCAAACACACACTCACATGACTTGACGACGAAACGACTCAAACCATCCAAACACACATGTTCAACATGACTGACCGACGGTGCAAGTGACAAGCGTGACACTCATGATTGACCATTCATTGATCGAGACGACGCTTGTGTGACAGTGAATGTGACTCTGTGTGTGAGTGCGACAGATGCTATCATAGGGAACACAACAAGCACATACGAAGCAAAGACTTTGAGCATAACCAAAACTTGGTCGCAAGCATGACTTAGACACCAACATGTAGAAACTCGAATGAAATGAGAAAGTAAGGCGGATGGAAGGACTCACACGAGCTCACGGAATGAACCGGAGTGTGTGTAGTCATCAAGTGAAATTCTCAAAGGAGGCTCTGAAATTGGTGCAGGCCAAAATTTTGGAGGGTGGTTGTAGCTGCTACACAGGGTGACCGAACTCAAGGAGGCAAGTTTTATAGTTGTGTTGACCATCTTTGACTTTCTGTTTAGGGCTGAAGTTTGACTATAGTTGACTGCAGAATTATCAGGGTTGTTTTGAATTTGATTTGGCAAGTCAATTTTTGTACTCTCTCTCTCTCCCTATTGATCATTTTATATAATAATAAAAATATTTGATCAAAGGGTTTCCCCACATTGGGGTTTTTCTCTGGCACCCACCAAATCTGTATCTTCTTGTCTTGGCTTTTCTTCTGCATTTTGTTTCATGTTCTATCTACTTTCACTGTCAATGTGATAAATGGTTAATGTGATTTCTATTGGAAAACTAAAGTGAAATTGTCATTGGGTTGCTAAAGGAACATCTAAGTAATTTTGCTAAGAATCTAACATACCATTGTTATCTCAAATTAACATTTTTTCAATTTCATTCTTTTGTCCAAAAGAATATCGATATGGGTGGACATTTGGCGGCTTGGCACCTAGGATAAAAGGGATGTTATGATCATGTTCACCCCTAGAGGGTGGGAGCTCCTTAGGTTTGTCAAAAACTCATTGTACCTATTGCATATCAAGATTAATATGAGGAGGAGTGGATTCAATGGCTTAGATGGAATTAAATTGGGCTCTTATCCCATGATGGCCCTTTTTTAAAAGCTTCTCCATTCAATGTGAGTTGATGATAGTAGGAGAACCTGCCTGGAGTCCCCTTAATGTATGAGTGTGATTGTTCTTCTTAAGGCTCATATATAACTCCTAGAAATACATTGTGATAGGACCCAGTGTGTGGAGCCATTCAACACCAAGGAAAATGTCACAACCACCCATTTCAATGGAAAAATTGTGGGAATTGGGGTGATAGTCCCTTGTATGAAGCTTAATATTTTCATAACATCCTTCAGATTTCATGGCCCGCCCATCAGTAATAAGGACTTGGAAATTAGATACAACCCACACAAAACAATGAAAAGCATCTGCTACTCTCTTATGGACAAAGTTATGTGTGTTTCCATTATCAATCAACACCACTAATGGACGATGTTTAATAAAACCTCGGATTTTGAGAGTTTGGGGAAAAGAAATTCCAGCCAAGGCAAGTAGTGATATAATTGACTCATTTAGCATAGCTATGAGATCATTTTCCTAGTTGATTTTGGGTTAACCCACTTCTTCCTCAGACACTTTAGTGGATGGAGCTTCATCGGCTGAGTTATTTTCAGTAGCATCAATTTGAAATAATTTTGGTTCTTCGCATTTATGTCCTGAAGAGTACTTATCATCATAGTAGTAGTAGATTCCTTGTTTCCTTCTTTTAGCCATTTCTGTCGGTGACACATTTTGAAACTTAAGTGTTTGGGTGGGGCCCGTAGCCTGGCTGGGGCCCATAGCCTGGGTGGGACGTTCCTTTACGACGAAATTTGGACTTTTTGACTAGGCATTTAAGGCAACTTCTACATGTAAGGCCTTGTGGCATGCATCCAACCAAGTAGTTAGGTAACGCATTCTGATATGGCGTTGGATGGCTTCCTTTAGGCCACAGATGTAACATTCCAAGTAAAAGGCATCTCCTAGTCCTTCAGTTTTGATGGCCAATTGTTCAAAAGCTACAATGTAGTCCCTTAACATGCATGTTTTCCTGAGCTTAGTGAGATGACCCAAAAAGTGAGATTCCCGATCAAAGTAGTCACAAATGGCTTTTGAGAACATGTTCCAAGTTGACCTCCCTAGATAACATTTATGATGCCACTGCCACCACTTCCATCTCTCTTGGGCCAAGTAAACGGCTCCCACTTGTAGTTTAGTTCCATCCTCCCAAATATTATTAAGGAGGAAATATTGTTCCATTTGTGCCACCCCAGTACTGCAAGGTTAGAGCCATCAAATTTGTACATGTTGAACTTGGGTGTTTGGTGGCTCGAAGATTGGTGATCTTCATGGAAATGAATGTGATGGTTGGATTCTCCTTCTATGTGTGCATAAACTCTAAGTTCTTCCCTCATGGGTTCGCGAGTCTTATTTATAGCTTCTAATATTTGTGTGAGTTTGGTGGTAATGGACACCTAAAAGTAATTGAATTTTTTCTTGAGGTTGTTGACCTTCTCGATATCCCTTTCCGTAGCCATAACTTGAGACCTAGTACCGAGCATACACTAGCCCCAGTCAAATTTTGAGCTTACTTAGGAGTAGTATGCTTGGAAAGAGGGCAAGCCTAAGATTCTAGTGACATGGGTCACTAGAATCCACGTTGGGAAAAATTTGGGACCGCCTGGGGGCTTACAACTGAATGGTACCATTACGACCAACTCGTCATCCTGAATCTTATTGGCTAGGTCTCTTGCAAGCGCCCCGAGATTTTTTATTTTTATTTTTACTCCGAAAGAAGTTTTACTCCCAGCTAATCAACACTACAGTCATTGAAATCTAGAAAGCTTGATACTGCCAAATATTCTGCGAAAATCAGGCCTGGATTGTAGTAATAGAAACTCCAAGGTTTTGGTACTATTGAATGTGTTGCAACAATCAAATCGGAAAATGGTGGCTAGAACCCTCACTACACAAAGAGTCTGATCTGCATTGTGAAAACCACAACTACTGAATTTAATCTATATGGCGGCGACAAAACCACAACTGTTGAATTTGATCTATATGGCGGCAACAGAACCCCAACTACTGGAACTGATCTGGACAACGGTAGTCAAACCTAAACAACTGGATCAGATCTGGTCAAGAAGGTAGGGGATGATCTTTAGATAGCTTAGGGAACTATTGTCTCAAAGGAGTGTCAAGTGCTATAGATCGCAATATACGCAAGGGTCCAAAAATAGTACTCGAACCAATCTTTTAGGGCGCTAACTAAGGAGGATCAATCGTGCCCTTAGTCATACTACCCGACTACCTTATTGTACATGCGAGCAATCTCCTCGAGTGTTGTTCTTAGTGTACAATAGCAAAAATATGGACGATGGCTTATCTAAGGTTAGGTTTCATGTTACCCTAGGGGGGCTTCTGATATACCCAAGGGTACATGGAAGTGCAGTCCATGTGTGGTTTTGTCTAATGCGCTACTACTCAAAGGGGTACCCACAAGGGTTACAACTGATTCCAACAAGCCTGACCACCTTTTGTATTTCCTTCATGCATGCCTCCCCAAATTTGTAGGTTTATGTGCTCAATGACATATCTCATGGTTTAAAGATGTTGGAACACATCTCTAGCCTAAAAAAAATTACAAAAATTGGCGGTACAACTAACCCTGGAAAGTACTTTGATACCACTTGTTATGTACTTGACCTACGAGAAATCTAGAATACCAAAAATACGAAAAAAAATATGGCCCAAAACACAGAAATATCACATGAAATGAGACAAGATGCAAAGATATTTTATTATTTATAAGAAAAATACAATGTTCACTTGCCTCTTCGAAGGGGCAACCTCCAACAAAGCAGAGCTCAATTACAATAAGACTTGATACATCTTCCCTTACTATCTAAGACTATTTATAGCTTTATCACATCCAAAACCCTAACTATTAGTGGTCTCTAGCATTACATGGGATAAACACTTTATTTATTAACTATGGCCCATTTATAACTAATTGCGGTCCCTTTTTATAATGTGGTTCAAACACTTACAAATATTATTAATGCAAATAACTACTTATGCTTGACTCAACTAACTAACTATAACTCTACCAATGCTTATTACATGAATAAGGGATTTCGGGTTGGACCCTAATAAAATCCTTTCGAATTTTAGCTTCCACATTGATTCCTTTAGTTAAGAGCAAGGGTTTAATTACTTGAATGTGCTGAGAAAAATTCCACCTGCAAAGACAAGTGAAACCCTAATCTAGGAAATAACAATGAACACCAAAAAATTTCAATCTCCTAGCTACAAAAAATCATATATCCAAGAATATCTTCAAAGGAATGTGAGTCTCCAATTAATACAAAGTGATTGAATGAGTGCCACCTTTTATAGAAATTAAGAGGGGTAGTCTAAAATCTTCACAAACCCTATCTGACCTTACTTTAGGAGGAAAAATCAATTAAAAATTGATTCCAAGGTGAAGCTGACTAGGTCAAAATTATTCAATGTAATTTGCGCCATACCGTCCACGATTTTGATCGAAGGAAAAATTGAATCATGGATTTTAAATTCCCATTAAGATTTGGACCAAAGAAAATTTAGAATTCCCTTCTTACAATGTTCCAAATCATTTGCTTTTGACCTTGATTAACACAAACTAATTATTTGAAAATTTAAAATAATTTTCTCATTTAATTTCCTTCTTTACCATTTGTACTATGTTGCCACATCAACATCCCTTAGGGTTTTGAACCATGAGTTTGGGGATTCATCTTTAAACAAGGATATCTCTCAATCTATGTGGGCCCACAAGGTGCTCCACATATCAACAAAAGCACCTTGATGAAGAGAATGTAGTGGTGAGGGTCTCCAAGACATATTCAATGATTTGCATCATCAAAGTACTCAATAAGTGTGGTGTATTAACATCGTCCAAGGAATCCAAACCCTAGAGCTATGGTTTCATCACTACATCATCTCATCGAGGACATCAATGATGGCATCTTGCACCTTCTCAACATCCTGCTATTATTTTTCCATGATACTAGAGTCTATGATAGAATCTTAAATCACCTATGCTACCAATCTAAGTATCACAACAAGACTACTTTTCACAACAGAATAATATATAGCAATAAATATACTAGTGCACAAAATATACACAACTTTTTACAAATTTACAATTTCAATAACAACCCAACTTTGTTATATTAATCAAATTGACAATAAAATAGTCTAGGGCTCCCATATCAGGGATAATGGCCCTCATACATCCACTAGTACAAGAATACAAAATACAAGATACATTGACGATCTAGATGATGTAGTGCACAATCAAAGTTGTTTTGTAGTATCATGTACATTGTGGGTCCTTCGCTTCCATTTTGTAACACCTACCTCTATCAACGCACCAACTCCTTTTGGCCACTAAACTTGGCTCTCCAATCAACCCTCTAGCTGATCATAAGTACATCTACAACCAACACATAAGGTCTTCATGGTCACTAGTTGCTCCTTAGTCCTTCAAGGACACAACACTTTGATACTTCTACACACTGCTGCTCCTCAACTCTTTTGGGACTTTCTTCCCACTATAGTCTTCCTACAATGCTCCAACGAAGACTAACATAGTGCAAGAGGGTTGCCACCTATCACTGTCAAACATCTATTCTCCAACAATGAACACAAGCTAGAACAATAATTGCTCCTAGTTGGCTAGACCTTGAGCTCCACTTCTCTACCTCTTCTAGCAGCCACTTTAGTCCATCAAGGTGCTAATCTAGGCCAATCTTGGTCCACTCTCATGCTACCATCCAATAAATAATGAATTTCTAGTATAAATGTCTGCTCCTAGGACCTATCGTCCCCTAACATCTACTCAACACAAATACATCAAAAAACACATACCTTGCATCCTCAAGGGTTGGTTTCCACTGTTGTAGATCTGGTACACTAGTTAGGGCTATTGGCAAGTAGTTACAACACCTTTCCTCACCTTCCAGGCCTCCTCCAAGGTTTTTGCCTCCCTTCAACAATCTTTTCCTACACTCCTTTGTTGTTCCGGCCTAATTCCAACACCAAATAAGCCTCATGGTCTCCCTATTCCAAACCCTTATCCAAGGAAGACTAGGCTAAGAGCCTACCTGTACCAAGAAAATAGAGATGCAACTCATTTTTTAGTAGATAAACCACTCACAAATACACACCAAAACCTGCCCAAAATATCGCTTTATGACTCAAACATCTCCTTGCTTTGATTCAGACTTGTGTCAACCAACAAAAAAAACCAAAACTAGTCCCAAACTAACTTGGCCTTGTCCTCCTTGATTTTTGGCTACCTCATAGATGTATTTCTATGAGATAGATGCACTTGGATGTGATGAAATGCCTCCACACTTGACTTCTACTAATACCTTTCCATGAGGCTCCATCAAACATTAACTTGGACACACACTAACCTCAAGTCGACCTACTCTATGTGCCAAACTAACATATAGCCACAATAGAAAATTATTTTCTCCACTTCTAGAGCTTTGATTCGAGTGATTTTCACTGCCCCTTTCTCCTCAAATGGTCCTCTAACACCTCCATGTGTCAAACCACTCAAATTCCTCATGGTTTCACACCCACAATATTGGGTTCCAAGCCTACAACATACTTGTGTGGCACTCCAACCTACAAACACCAAACCCTAGGGCTTGGATGACCTCCCAAGCTACCAAATCTCAACACTCCCTCTTATCGAGGGAGGTACTTCCAAGACTAGAAGTAACTCATCATCATATATGTCACTGCTCACAACGCTCCCGCAACTCCTAGTGCCCATAACTACAACAAACCCTACAGCATGATCTACGCCTCTCTTGGAAGTGTCACTATCACTAGAAGCCTCTTGCTTCTTCTTCTTCTCCTGAAATGTTTTCTAGTCTCTCCATGATTATTTCTTGGAATTTATAGAAGTACCCTTACTCCCCACTAGTCACATGCTCTTTTTGGGTTACACAGTCTCCCTCTAATCTTGCAAATTTCCTCTAGAACTTAACTCCCTCTGAGCCTCTAGAGCCTGGACCTTCTTCTCTGGAACCTGTACCTACTCCTTTAAAACCTACACCTGCTTCTCTGGAACTTGTACCTCATTCTTCTTCTTCTTTTTCTCATGATCTAAAGGCTTTCCCATCAGCTTGTATAGACCATGCACTCTAACTCCAATCACAACACCTATGGAGCTAGAGCCTCTAGGTCTAAGTCTTGCCTTCCCATTCTAAAACAAGACCTCAAACCCCTTATGCTTAGTCACTTAGACAGACATCACATTATATCTAAGTCTTGGTACAAATTGTACATCCCAAACTCGCATCACCTAACCTGAATCTATCCTAAATGGCATGAACCTTGATCCTCTAATCTCTTTCTAACTCTTTTTGCCCAACACCATGTGTAACTCTATGTCCCACTCAGCTAGAGTCTTAAAGACATCCTTTAACCCTGTCATATGCTTTGATGCTCCATTGTCCATGTAACATGTAGCCTCATCAATGGTACCCTATGAGAAATGAGAGATTAAAGCAAATTTCGCTTTCTCCAACCTCCTAGAGAGATCATCTATCTTGGCAGAAGTGACAACACCTATGACCTACTTTCCTTTCTTCTTCTCATCATATCCCTTCTTCTTCATCGGACACATTGTCGAAAAATGAACCATCTCGCCATTGTTGAAACACTGATCTTACTCAAGTCCTTCTTTTGATTGCCCTTTATTCTCACTTTAAGTTCCATGCCATCATTTGAAACCTTCTTGTTTAGATTAAGATCCTCGACTCACAACTCTTCCTGAATGAATTCATCCTGTTAGCCTCATGCTGCATCAGGTTACTCATATTTCATGATTGACATTTTACAGGCCAAATATGTCATACTTTGCATGCTGCAATGCTCCATATTTGCTAAATAGTCGCCAAAGAAAGAGGCCATGAAAGAATGCTACTCAAAGTTCATCTACTGCATTCCAATTTTGTAGAGTCATTCCAGTTTTGTAGAATTTTCAGCTAAAGGGAGGTCCAAACAGCCTAATCTTGGTCTCCCTAGGTTTCAATTTCCTGTTTTTGAATATAGAGAATGACAATCTGTCCAAACAGCTTAATCTTGGAATATTCTTAGATAGGTAGAGAATCAAAGGAGCCCAACTGCTTAATCTGGGCCCTTGGAAGAAATAAGGGTAGTTTATAGATAGGAAGGCATAAAAAGAAAAAATTGAAATGCTGGGTCTGCAAGTCTAAGTGCACCCAAACCAAAAGAATAAAACATGTTAGGTAAGTAGGCTGGGTAGGTAGTTTTGAGGTTGAAAAATCTTGATTCCTGATCAATCCTATGTTTTCAAAAAGTATCATCTCTACTCAGGTCACAGTCATTAGGCAGTTTCATGTGGAGGAGCTCAAATCATGCATAACTAACTTCCCTTTCTTCCTCTTCCCTAAATCATTGACTAATTTCCCCAAAAGAGGTCAAGATCTGCTTGACATCTCTTATTTTCATCATTTTCCATGTCATTAGCCTTGGTGAAGATCTGCTTCACTCAAGGAGGGTCCATATTTTATCTATAAAATTTCTATCTCCCCTTTGAAGCCTAAGATCTCTGAAACTTAGCGCTTTCTCGCCATTTCCATATTAACAACTAACATTATTATTTAACTCCCTATATTTTCCCCATCCCCTTACTAAAACTATGTAAATAATCTCCTTATGTAAATATCCCCTCCCCCTGGTTGAAATATAACCATAAGTATTTCTCTAGGAATTACTAAGTCACCTGGACCTTAGTAACAACCCTCATCTCCGCTTAAATCCCCTTCCTAAGTGTTTGGACCCCTTCCAAAACATAAAGAACCCCTTCCAAAACACAAAAAGCCCCCCCACGCATTTTTCTTTGGAATTTATTAATGTTTGTTTAATAAATTTCCAACGCGCCAAACACATTTAACCCATTTTCTAAAGTTCAAACCCACCGCGCCGTGAAAAATTAAACTTTTAATACGCGTTCTCTTTTATTAAACTCCGCGCATCTCCCCTTCCCATCCACCATCGGATTCCCCCCCCCCCCCCCAATCCACGGCCTTGTTATACGGGTGCCCTATTGTAGTGGTAGGTTAACACCGGACGTCCGACGGTTTTACCGTCGTATACCGGGACAGGTGGCGGCCTCCCATTGCATTGAGCCGCCCCTGACAGAAACCACCTCCGTACCAAAGGCGGTCCGATGCACAAGCCAAAACCGCCCTCCCCTCACGTAACAAGATTGCCACATCACCCTGCCACGTCGCCTCCACATCACCTCACAGTGCCTGCGCCCGGCCCACGTCACCCTGCCACGTGTCCCTGCCACGTCACCCCGCCGTACTGCCACATCACCTTGCTGACATCAGCATGCTGACATCACATCCGTACCAGATGGTGCCACTGCTGACGTCATGCTGACATCATCCGCTGTATAGCTGATGCCATGCTGATGTCAGCAGCCAAAAAACGGAAAATTTGCGCAAGCGCGAAAGTCGAGCTTCGGAGCTCCGGAATGAGAAACGGAGGCAGTTTTTGATGCGTGATTAGCGCATCACGCATCGCTACGGGAAATGAGCCATATTGGGGAATCTTTAGGGAATCTTTTGATTCCTTAGACCGTTTTGCACCGAAAAGGCCCGAAAAAGCCCGATTTTACCAATTTTAATGTATTTGAAGACAGAGAGAGACCAGGAATAAAGATTAAAGAGTATCAGATCAAATATGCAGAAAAAAAGCACGTCAAAGATTATCAGGAAGCGACGAAGACCATCAATGTAGCGGCAAAGTGTATCAGAGGAGATTTTCTCAGGGCTCGAGGCAAATCCAGCATTAAAAGGAAGGCTCTGAAAGTCAAGAAGCAATTGAAGACGCATTGAAAGCTCACCAGCACAAATGACTACACATTAAACTCACAGGAGATCAGTGGACCAGAACTCAATGCACAGTTATGACAGAACCACTGCACCAAGTCACACAAGACACCTCATCAAATCAACTTAATTCAGCTACCTCTAGCGCAGCCCAAAGGACTTTCTTGCATTTAATTCCAACAACAATTAGGTTTTTAGAAGGCTTTTTCTGTAGACCTGTTTAGGTCGGTTGTAATAAATGACTTTAGATATTTTTCTTATATATACCACTCTAAAAAATGGAGTATGGGTTGGTTGGTTGATCAAGTAGTTGTTTGATCTTTGGTATTTCAACATTTTTCTCAAGCAGAGACTCGCACTGTAACTGTGATACTTTCTTTAATCAAAGACTGCTGAAAGCATGGATTCTGAAACTGTCTGCTGTGTTTAATTGGCCAAGGAGTGACTGTGGAATTCCTGTGCTTCTACGTGGTTCAATAAGTGTTTCTTAACTCTGTTAGTGTTTTCATGTTTATTTTATCTTCAATCCGCCATCTAAATTACAGAAAAGAAGAATAGTTTAGGATTTGCTTAGTTGCACCCTAGGCTCAATTTCTGTAATTTTTCATGTTTTCATCAGAAATAGTTATGAACATGCATACTTAAATGATCTTGTTTACGCTGCTTCTTTCACTTATGAATGATAGTTTAGGAATTCTTAACTGCTCCTAGACACCATTCACTCACTTCTCCTCCCTGTTAGTCTGATGGAAGATTCTTCATTCCATCCTTTCAACAAATTGATAATTGTCTCATGTGTGGCTATCCCGCTCCATAATCCTCTTGTGACCAAGAAAACGCAACAGCAAGCCCTAGTCCATGACTCCATGCCTAATGGTTTAAAACTTATCACATTTTACCTTGCCTCTCTGTTTGGAATTATCTTCCATACACCCACCTTCCATCCAAACAAAACATCGAAACCCCTGAACCCAACAACTAGCCTAAAATCATCATCAACAAAGCTAAATTATTAAGAGAGAGCCCTCTCTGATTGTAGGTGGGCTAGAACCTGCAATCCAAATATTGATTTGTGGTTACCTCGGCCGTATCCCTACAGGAGCCTAGGGACAACCTGAGTGATAACACAACTCAAAAATGTTTCTTATCTATCTTGCACAAAAAATATGAATCTTAATGAGGCTCCAAGCCTCTTGATTTATACAACTGAAGTTACCAACAAATTCCTTAAATCTAGGGAAGCTTAGCCCCCAATATCAAGATCAACTTTCACTCACTTGGCTTCCAATGAACCTCATGAATCTGCTACTTACAACTCCAAGTTGATGAGATTTCATTGAGGAATCTTCGAGTGAGTGAGGAGTTAAGGAGGGAGATCCTATCTCCTAGAATCACTCTTGCTTGTCTTCATTCGAGTTCCTGCTCTATAATTAGCCAAAATTTGCTCCAAAACCTACAATCAATGCACATTATACCACTAGTCATGACACCTCATCTCTACTCTCCTCATTAAGAAAAATATAATTAAAACATGTAAATAATTATGAAAAAAGTTGATTTTAGTAAGTTGGAGGTGCATTAAGGTCCAATTAATTTACCCTTTGATGAGCCTCATCATCACCCCCTACTAAAATTTTTTCTCATCCTCTAAGCAACTCAATTTATGTCCATGTCTTCCATTGCTTTGGTGGCCTTCCTGACATTTGAGGCTTCTGTTGTAGTATCTTCCTCTTGTGGATAAAACCCTGCATTCCTCTTTATCTCCTCCCACTGCTTTCTTTCTTCTTCTTCTTTTCTCCCCTCTAACATACCTAAAAGTAATGGTGGGATGATTTTCAATCCAATCCAATTGACTGTGACTCTCTGGAATGTTTTCTTATACATTGGGACTCTTTCTAGTTCATCCCTCATTCTATCAGGAGAATGATATTCTCTGATCTTTAGGTTGTATGGTAGGGTGTTCCATCTCCTTTGGAAGGCTTGATGGCTCTCATCTCCTAGAAATCTTAGAATGTCTTCAAAATGAGTGACTACTTGTTCTTGTACAACAAGGCATCATGGTGCAAGCTTGGGATAATTTGCAATGAGGTTGTGAGTGTTGATGACAACCATTGAGTTAGGTTGCTTTGCTTTGAGGGGTTCTTCTTCTTCTCTTCCTGATACCCATTTCATTTCTTTAGCTCTGGCTTCCTCATGACTCATCCAAGGTACCAAGGCCATTAGTTGTAAGTCCGCTAGCTTTGGATTGGGGTCACGCACATTTAAATCTGTCAGAGCTAAACTGTGTAGGTAGAATTCAGATATCTTTATTCTATCCTCCAACGTTCTTTGGTCACAGAGGTCAATGAATTGCAATTAATCTAGGAAAGGCATAGTTCCTCATTATGCTAGGGTTTTTATCTGAAACTGCAGCCATTGTTCTTTGAGGTATAAGGCATTTTATTTTTCTTGCATCCTGCATTGAATTTCCTCCATGGATAAACTTGCCATAATTGCCAATTGGCCTTCCTTTTCCTATAGCTACTTTCTTAGCCATGTGTTCTGAGCCTCTAATTGAGATTTCATCATTTTTTCCCTATCTCTTATGCTACTTATTTCTTTGCCCATTTCTTGTAGCTTCTCTTCCATGTGGCCTACATACACCACCCCTTTTGATTTAGCAATTTTCATCCACCGATGTGTCCTTTCTCTCTCTTTTTCAAGTTCAAAGAATAGAGGAATGGAATTGTTTTGTGGTATTACCCTACCTCCTTCAATGAATCTGTAGTAGGAGCTGAGGTTTGGCTATGGTCTAGGCTCCTTCAGCACTTGGGCCTCTTCCTTTGTTTTTTCTTGAGTAATTTCTGCCTCGTTTCCTTCCCTCTACCCTTGCAGCCTTTCCCAATCTTTTTTTTGTGTTTCCTGCAACTTTGATAGGGTTTCCTATAGGACCATTTTTTCTTCTTGTAGTTCTATCTGTGTTTCCTGTAGGAGACCATTCACTTTTTGTGAAGGTGTCAAAGGTTGTTTAACTTGTTTTCTTGAGGTCGACCTGGTGATAGGTCTCCTAACATAGGTGATTGGTGACTTAGGAGAAGCTTGTTTTGATGTTTCTTCTTCTTTCGTCTTCTCTAGAGGGACTAATTTCTCTTGTTCTTTTGGTGAGTCCTCTATGATAATTGGAATCTTGGTAGGGGTTTGGGGTATCCCTTACTTAATCCAAGTTCTCTTCCTTGTTCTAAAGTAAGGGGGAGTTTTCCTTTGTACTTTCCCTTTTGATTTAACAGGTGTACTTAGGGCAGTTATAGAAACTGCTACCTCCTTCTCTGTAGGCTCCAAAGACACCCTTGGTGATTCTTCTTCTTCCCTGCTCTGTTTTTCAGAATTTTGTTCACCCTTTTGTACTTCATCCTCATTTTCATCCTCTCATTCTTCTTCTTTTTCATCCTCTTTTTCTTCTTCTCCTTTACTAGGAGTAGGGCTTCTCTCATACTCAATCACTCGAATTGCAACTTCTTCATGCCAATCTACAAATATTGACCATGCAATGGGGATTCTTAAATTGTTTAGAGCATCTTCCAGGATGAGTTTGATCAACCTAATATGTGCTAGCTGCTAATGTTTCACTTCTTGTACCTTGATTCTCATGTATATTATTGATTGTAACAGAAAATAAGGTACACTAAGTCTGTTATGGGAAGGTGTCTACTCTCCAAATCTTAGCTCATGCAGGAGTCTAAAGTTTTACCCATACACTACATTGTATCTACCTTGACAGGAAACATACTTGATGATGTGATAATTTACTTCATTCTAAGAATATGGAATTCTTTCCCTTCTAACCTCATTTTTTTCTTCAATTGGTTCTTCTCCTTCCAAGAAAAAACCATTCTTGGCAAGAGTGATGTTAGTCTTGTCCTCTTTTCTCCACTGCAACCCTAGGGGAGTGTAGTTATCCTAAAAATACTTTCAGGGGTAATTTCTAGTGGAAAACCCTTTAGTACAATAGTGGCACTAGCTCTAGTGAGAGGTATGAGTGACATTAAAATTCCCTAGCCACATCATTATTGTGTCCCCTCAGTAGCTCAAAGAACCCCATCCATGGATGCCTTGTAAATATTTATACCATTGGAGGATGTTGGTGTATTCTAGTTGTGTTAGTGGGCTCTCTTTTATTGAAACCTCCTGTCATATTTTTCTGGCAATTTTTGTTTGAATGAGGTTTGGGTGGCTACAGTTTAGGATCTTTGGTAGGTGATGAGATTTCAATGTTTATCCTTCATTGATGTTCACATAAATCTATCTACCTTTATGTGTACTCCAAATACTTAAAAGAAATGAGGATTTCTTCTTCTTTTTCTCTACAAATGAGAAACACAAAAGGTATGGAACTTACCTCCCTTTGCTATGATCTGATGATAAGAACTCTTGAATTGATGGCCCTTGGTGTCCTCTTACAGCTTTTTGTGATAATTCTCCCTGTACCCTATAACTTTGCAGTAGTTTCCTGTAGGTGTTGTTGTTTTCTGTAGGTGTTGACTATTTCCTATAGGGGCTCACTGCAGGGAGGCCGAGAGTAACTCTTTTTTTTTATGACTACTGGAGGTTGCCTATGCATTTATATTTTCGAAATAACCAATACTTCGCATGGGATTCAGTGATTATTTCTATTTGTGGATGATTTCGTTGGGTGATGTGATGGTTGGCCAAGTATGAGAACCTCCTTTTGGACTATTGGTCCCACTACAAGTTCATCATATCACCTTTCCTCATAATCATCTCCCACTTTTATTCTTTGTAACATAACCACTTTTTTTATACATTACCCTTTTTTTTATGTGACCTTGCCACGTGTGCAGTTGACTAAACCTTATTCTTCTTATTATCTGACCGAGGGTGGCCAAGTTAACTGGCCACCTTTGCTTCTAAAATCAACTTCCTACATATTCCTATAGTTTAATCATATTTGTACCTATGAAGGAGTATTCGTGATATGACATACCTTTTGGTCCTTTTCCCTTGCTGATGCATGCTAGGGAGTGGCATCAATTTGTTGTTCTTGACCTAGCTGCATATTCTTCAACTATGTTTTTTCTTCTTCTTTTGTTGATGATTTGTTCCTTTGATGATGTACAGGTGTTGGCTTTTCTTGCTGTTGGGCTTCTTGTTGTTGCTGAGCTGTAGAGTAGCTTCCTTATTCCCATTGTCCTTGTGATGATGGTGGGTTGGAGTTGCAGTGGCCTTTTTTGTGGAATAGTCTACTACAGGATTTCCTATAGGATGTCTACAAAATGTCCTGTAGTTGTCTTTTTCTTGAATTTCCTCATCTTTTTTCTGCTATGAAGTTGAATGGGTATTGGAATGAGTGGAAGATGTGTTTATGGAGTGGAAGGTGAGGTAGGCTGTTGTTAGCATGCCCCTTTTTGATGTATTTTTCTTCTCCCTTTTTTTTATATTTTCAAACTTGATCTTTTTTATAATGGATACAGGGGTGATATGGTCATCAAGGGTGTTGGTTGAGGTGTGGTGAGGTCAATGGCTCTTTTCATATTCCAAAATAGGTGTTTGTCACCATTTTTCCACTAGACTGCCCTTCCTGTTGTTGGTGCGGGATCCTCCAAGGGCAGTTTTGGGGCTAAAAGCCCATATTTTGGTCCAATTTTGTAATCCAAATGTAAAGACTCCGCATTTTGTAGTCGCGAAGCATGCAGATGTTAAAGAGTCATAGAGTTGTCCACCCTTATTTTGATAATGTAATGTTGCTTGTAAAAGATCTAACCATGGTCCATGGACCATGGGATTGTATAAATAGAGCTAAGCTCTAAGTAGTTTAAAGAAACGAATGGAAGTAATGAAGATCGAACATGTATGAGAGATAGCTTTGAAGTAGAAGTCTAAGTCTTGGGTCGTAGCGTAGGTAGAGACTCTACAACTAAGTGTGTAGAGGCATACTAGTCCGTAGCTAAGTGCACGGACCCTTGCAGCTCAGTGCTCAGGGCAAGTCGAGTCTGTAATCATCTAGAATTATCGATAAAGAGAAGTATTCTATAATTTTTGCATCTTTATTTCCTGTTTATGCATTTTTTATATTGGGTATGAATTTCACTTCTAATGCTTATATGATGCGCGAATATATGTAAATGTGTTGGTTAAGTGAACACATGTAAGAACATATGTTTACATGAAGCTAACTAAGATATGTTAATAAGATAAGTAAGATACTTGCCCCAGTTTGGGAGATATCATAGTTCGCTGCCCTAGCAGCGTGAAAGGACTTCAGCCCTTGGTTAGGGCTACGTGAAAGTAGATTGTAAGATTTTATGAAGGTACTGAAGGGTAGAACAGAGGGATAAGCAACCTATGTGAAGGCAGGTATAGTTGGAATAAATCGACATCAGAACCATCTCAAAGCTGCGGAAACTTGGTTCTAGCATCTCCCCATACTACTTCGAGTGAGACTTCAGTCCGCGCTTTGTGGGATGATGCCGAAAGTGCCGATAGTGTAGGGATTTGTTTGGCTAACTAACATTGAACCTAGGTCGGCCTCCCTCAAGCCAACAAATGGTTTTGTTGCGAGGACTGGAATTCTCATAAGAGATGTGTGATGTTGTATCGTTTGAAACTAAGAAAGAAATTGAAGGATGGTTGGATAGGAGGATTCACGAGTTGATGGCATAGGAAAACAAAAACCCATGACTGTGAAAAGAATAGTGGCAAGACAGGTGCCTATATACATAAATCCATGAAATATTTTTTGTGTCCTTCCCTATTGAGTTATACGAGTGGATCACAAAGCTAGTAGATATCCAAGGAAGGTGGAAACTTGACAGTCCTTTTGTGTGGACCCCAGAGCTAGTGTGAAGGTTAGAAGCATCACAGGATAAGATCGTGTGTGCCGTCGATCATTGGCTCGATCACATCATAAGAGGATTTGTTATTTAGTTCTCGGTTGACAACTCCGCCAACTATAAAGAGGCAGAGCGACACTTTTTCAAAGGACCATGAGGTAAGTATGTAAAATCTTTGAATACTTGGATTAAAATTTTGTTGTGTGAAAAATGGGTTATGTCACTACCTTGATGTTTGGGGCTAAGCGAAGTGGAAAGGTTTATAGAAATGAAGGAAATAAGGGTCCAAAGCATAGCCCCTAAATTTCTCCTTTGTGAGGAGACAAAGACGGGATCACAAAGGTCTCTTCATGAAGTGTTATTCATTTGATAAGACAAGGATTTCCATGAATTCCACCTCTGCCCACACCACCACCGACTTCACCGCCATTGCCTCCAACTTCACCTGTACCACCTCCACCTCCACCATGATTTAGTATAGCAAACACAATGAAGTTTCCTTTATTTAGAGGCTTGGGAAATGAGGACCCAAACCAATTCTGGTTCGTTGTAAGGGTTGTATGGGAAGCTCAAGGTGTTACAAATGACCATATAAAGAAAGCAACACTGGTTAGTTCTCTGCAAGATCACACACTAACCTAGTATATTAAGTACTCCATTGATAACGCAAATGCTAGAGTAGCAGATGTGATGCAGGAAAGTGTTCCCTCTATGGACAGAGGCAGTCCCTCTAGCCCTAGAGTGGGTCTATTCACCGCAAAGACAAATCAACAATTGATTTTCTTAAACAGTCATCATTGTATGCCTACCTCAACCGGTGGTCGATGACGTTCCATTGCACTGCTAAAGCTTCCACTTCCTTCTCCTCAACAAGTGAACCTGAAACAACACAAAGGGAAAACAATAAAGCACGTAACCGGGAAACAAAAATGATCTATTTACTCATAAAGTCAAGAAGTCATGAGCTATCAAGTAAATTACATACAAGACATAGGAAAACATCATTGATTGTATTGATAATGAATCAAGAGCAAGCTTACAACCAAGTCTTGATGTCTCAAGCCTTCTCAGAGGGTCCAGCTAGTATGTTTCTCAAGCATTCAATCTTCAAGGATGAATCTCCCAACATACAATGTGTCTCTCTCACTCATAAGCTTTAACATAAAGTTAAGGGCACACCAAAACCTTCCACAAGCTATCAACAATCCCACACTTGTCACACCCACACCAACTATCTATCAAACCTGAAAGCACTAGCAACACCGCCCAACCAACATAACTATTAACTAAGGAACTACTAACTAGCTGATCACATCAAAGGTGAGTGCTTTAATAGGAGAAGGAGTCTCCATGAAATGTGGAAGGAAGAACTCATCCTCAAGGAAGGTAGCACAGATGATGAAACTACCATACCAAGAGGGGAAGGGCGACCTAAATTATGCCAACAACCAAGTCTGGAAACATATAAAAGGCCAACTGTTGAAATGAATTCGCCCAATCTGGATTATCGCAGGATGCAAACTGATTATTCGTGACAGCATCGCTAAGAGGCAATGTATGCAGACTCATCATCGCCATATACAACTCGTAACCTCGCACCGGGTCTACAAATCCGACCATCGCGGGAAACAGATGGACACTGGCGACGATGCCACGATGAGACCGTTATGGACATGGGAACGACGTGTATATTAAGGGTTTACTTGCGACGAGGAAGAAACTTAGGGAATGAGGATCAATTTGGAGCAACATAGAGCATTTGCTTAATCTTCTTATATCAGTGGGAAGATATGAACACGTTGATTTGACACATGATACAGCAGAAGGACTAAAATGAGGATAGTGACAAATTACTGTGTAACAGATGTCCCCTAAAGCATGAAGCCCGAGAGAGTGAGAGGGGTGAGATGCTTTACGAAACTGTTTGGACTGGAACCACCTTGAAGATCCTGCAGGCACAAGTACAACTGCTATCTATGATAGCGAAATACATATAGTCTAGGCATGGGTGCAACCATCCATAAGACATATGAGATTTGGTCTATGGTATGGATGCAGCCACCCAGTTGATAAGACCATAATAATGACAAAGGTATGGTCGCAGCCATCCATGAAGACTCAGGCATGGTCACAACCATCCATCAAAGAGACATATATGTAATCACGAACCAATCCATGCAACCCGAACATATGTAATCTTAGTTTGGGGTCTTGAAACCTAACCGATCATAGTACAATTCTATCATGTGAACAGATGTGCTAAAGTCGAACATGATAGAAAGTCACTTGATTACTGGTCAATGATGAAAACTGTTAACAAGCATGAGAGAAACCATCAATAATGCCAATGGCTCTCAAGGTATTGTCCAGTACAATCCACTAAGTGTGAAAAATGAGTTGAAGTCGAACACCCTTGGAATCACCCAATCGAAGACTAGTGATGAAATTCTATCATTAGGTGTGAAGAACTTGCCATTGAGGCATGCGAGCTCCAAGGTACTGAAGGGAATCTCTAGATCAATCTCCTAGATAATGAGCTGGCGTCAATAGGAGATGATCCGTCACAGTAGGGCCATAATGTTTCCCCCATCAATGACATGAGATAAGGAATAAGTGGTAGATGGTGAAACAGAGTATCAGAGGAGGAGGCAAGGATGTGAACTACAGAAGGATTATACTCTTGAACATATTGGTGACACGACTCCAGAAGGTGGTAGCATTTTAATACCAAGGGATCAGAGGCTCGATGGAGGCAACATGGATCATATGGAATGAGGAAAAATGGCAACCTAGAACCACGAAAGGTGAAATGACGATGTATGGATATGCCAACCCGACAAGAAGCAAAAGTGTCGATGTTCAAGAGTGACTAGCTGCCGCAGATAGCCAATGATGATTTCCAAATTTTCCCCCACCATTACTCGTGAGTACCCCAATTATTTTTGAAAACAAGCTTGAAGGGGATAGCATATGCTTGTGATATAAGTTCAACCTTCGGTCGAATCCAACCTAGTAATAGTTTAATGAGCCCTAGGGAGGAGAAGCTCGAGTCTCGTCATAGTGACGAGTCCAATGTCATCAAGGTTTAACGAGTCTGACATAGGTAAAACTCAGATTCTTTTTCATGTTTAGAGAGTTTGAAAAAGACACGGAAAAGAAAACTCCAGGGGGGTCCTTTTTCATATATTTGTGTCCCTCGAGCCCGAAAAAGTATAAAAAAATGATTGAGAGAACCACTTCACCATTACGATCAAGGAGTAATTTTTTTAATTAGTGACCTCGATCTGAAAAAGTAGAAAAGTGATCGAAGACATTTCGTTTCATGACCAATATCGAACTTGAAATGCTAAAAACCAGACAATGTTTTTACATTTATATGATCGGAAACGAGCTTAAAGTGGACTGCATTTTATTGCGTTTAACGAGTCAAAAGGAAAACTCGGCAATGTTTTCATCTTTTACGAATCAGAAAAGAGCTTAGAGGTAACTCGTCCTAGAGGAATGAGTGGTATAAAGGGTAGCAACTGGTTCCGGCAATGGTGGAACTGCTCAAAACATGTAATGGTCAAGAGGCTGGCTAATAAAACCACTCATCGTTGCGGTCCATCAGGAAAGGGAAAAACAACCAAGTGAAAGCATATGATTGGCCAAAGAGATGGTGGCGATGGAATGAAACAACCAAGGCTCATCTAGTAGAAATTAGCGGATAAAGATGGCAATCACGAGATGTAAATTAGGTATGGGTTCATTTTTACACAAGCTTGAACCATGGAGAACTTTGCTTGGATTTGGTTTCATGTTTACACAAGCTTGAAACAAAAAATTATGCTTGTTATAAGTTCACATGCCCCCAGCATAATGACGTAAATTGAGGTGCATGCCACCCCAAGCTTCATTGCATTCAACGAGGTGGAAGGAATGAAGGTTCACTTTCGAGATATTGGAAAGACTCGACTTGGATTTTATGAGATCTTAAACAAAGACTCTTTTTGAAAAGGGAGGTGTTTCATTTTTCAATGAGGTTGACACAATAAAAGAACTGTCCTCATAACCCTTGTTTCATTTTTTAACGAGGTTGACATAAGATCATAACTATTCTCGAAAACCTGGTTTCATTTTTTAATGAGGTTGACACATGAACAAACTATCCTCAGGACTCCTTGTTTCATTTCTTAACGAGCTTGACATAAGACAAGGAACTATGCTCAGGACTCCTGTTTGTTGGGTTGTGTTATATTCTTTCCACATAGTTAACAGGGGGTTTGAGGTGTACCTGTAACCCCACTTTATGGGGTCCGGGGCAGCGCCCTGGAAAATTTTGGTTTTGGACCCTATGTTAGGTTGGGCGGATTCACCTATGGTTTTGTGCATGATTTTCGCACATGTTTTTTTTGGACGCGGTGGTTTTCGGTCCATGGTCTTGGATGCTTTGGCATGTATAAATATGTATTGTAACATTGAAACGAAAATAATGAAAGATCAAGCTGGCAGTCCCGATTTTGGGATCTAGTGGGAAATCTCTGTGTATACGATCTCTGTGTATACGTGTTTTATGTTTTATGCTCTCGCATTTTTATTTTTCTTGTGATTTAGAATTCTTATGCAGGTAATTTCTGTACGGGGTTAAAACCTACATTTGGTATCAGAGCTATTTTGGCTTCAAGGTGATGCCTTTGTTGCTGAGGGGTTTCGCTCGCGCCTGTGGTAGACCCTTTTCAGTGGGAGATCTGCGAGATCGATTCTGGTGGTGAAAGAAGATGGCGAGCAACGGAAAGATAGAGATTGAGAAGTTCAATGGTAAGAGTTTTGAGTTGTGGAAACTCAAGATGGAGGATCTGTTGGTGGATAAAGATCAGTGGATCGCAGTAGATCTAGGTACTAAACCAACGGGAGTGACCGATGAAGAATGGAAGAAGTTGGATTGGAAGGCAAAGAGCATGATACGATTGTGTGTCTTAGATTCAATATTGCTGAATGTCTCAGGGGAAGCTACGGCGAAGGCTCTGTGGGACAAGTTAGGGACTTTGTACCAATCTAAGTCTCTGGTAAATAAACTATTCCTGTGGAAAAAGCTGTATAACCTGAGGATGAAAGATGGAGACTCAGTGACAGAGCATTTGAATGCGTTTAATACTGTGGTAAGTCAGTTATTATCTGTTGATATTCAAATTTCAGATGAAGATAAGTGCATCAGTTTGTTGTGTTCTCTACCAGACTCGTGGGATAGTCTGGTTATTGCAATAGGTAGCAATGCAACTGCTTTGCAGTTTGATGAAATAGTCTCAGCCTTGCTGACGGAGGAGATGAGACGGAAAAATATGGACAACCAGAATGGTGATGCTTTGTCTGTATGAGGACGGTCCCAGAACAGAAACAAAAATAAGTCATCGAGTGGGAGATCTAAATCTAGAGGGAGATCTAAATCTCCAGGAAAACCTACAAAGGTGGTGTGCTGGAAATGCGGAAAGGAAGGGCACTTCAAAGGGAGTGTAAATCTAAAGCTCCTAATAAAGGAAAAGGATTTGACGATGCTCCTTCTGCAGAGGCAAAAACCACCTCAGAAGATGAAGGTGGGGATGTGTACTGGCTTCTTCAAGTACACATGTAGATCATGAGGCATGGTTGATTGACTCAGGTGCATCCTTTCACTTCACTCCCCATAGAGAGTGGTTCTGCGAGTATGAGAAATAGATGGTGGTGATGTCTTCTTAGGATATGATAGGAAGGCTAGAATCATTGGTCGCGGAAAAGTAAAGTTGAAGTTGCAAGGTGGGGAAGGGTTAGAACCCTTCCGGGTGTTCTGCATATTCCTGCGTTGGCCAGAAATCTGATTTCTATAAGCAAGTTGGATGATGCAGGTTTAAAGACAGTGTTTGAGAAGGATACCCGCAAGATGGTTCGAGGAGCACTGATATTGATGTGGGGAGTTCGGATTGGAGCTCTGTACAAGCTGCAAGGTAGCACTGTTGTTGACGGGTGCAATAGTTCTATGGTTCCTGAAAATGGAGCAGAAAATCTAGTGGTCTCTGGAGAGAAGACCATGTTGTGGCATCAAAGGCTTGGACATATTGGAGAGAAGGGCTTCGAATACTTCATGGTAAAGGTATGGTAGAAGGTATGAGTAATAGCTCTCTGGATTTTGATTTCTGTGAAAATTGTGTATATGGGAAGCAGAATCGGGTGAGTTTCCCCTTTGGTGGTAAGAGGACGAAACAAATATTAGAGCTTGTGCACAGTGATGTGTTTGGACCTATGAAAGTTCCATCCCTGGGTAAGTCTGTCTACTATGTATCATTTATAGATGACTTCTCAAGGAATACATGGATATATTTCCTTAAGAAGAAATCTGAAGTCTTTGACAGGTTTAAAGAATTTAAGGCTCTGGTGGAAAATCAGACAGAGAAGAAGATAAAGGTACTGAGGACAGATAATGGTGAAGAATTCTGCAGCAAGGAATTTGAAGAATTTTGTAAGAAGTGTGGTATAGCACGGCAGAAGACTACTCCATATACACCTCAGCAAAATGGAGTCGCAGAAAGAAGAACAAAACGTTGATGGAAAAGACAAGGAGCATGCTCAGTGGTTCTGGGTTAGGACAAGAATTCTAGGCAGAGGTGGTGGATACTGCATGTTACTTGGTCAACAGGTCACCTTCATCAGCGTTGGAGGATAAGACTCCACAAGAAGTATGGACTGTTAAGAAACCCTCTCTTTCACATCTGAGGGTATTTGGATGTGATGCATATGTACATGTTCCAAAGGAGAAACGAACCAAGTTGGATAGTAAATCTAAAAAGTGCATCTTTATTGGGTATATGGATGGTTTAAAGGGTTATGAGCTTTGGAACCCAGTAACAAGGAAGGTTGTGTACAGCCAAGTTGTGGTGTTCAGAGAGGTGAAAGATGTTATTAAACATGAATTGCAACCAAAGGAACATGACAATATAGAGTTTGAGCTAAAGGAGGAAGAATCAGACTGTACAGTAGAGGAGGAAACAGAAGATGAAGAGCCACAAACTCTAGGTGTGAGAAGATCAGTTTGAGGAAGAAGGTAGCCAGAAAGGTATAGTCCATCTGCTTTTTGTTCAAATTTTGCTTTGTCTATTACTGATGATGATCCAGAACTGTGAAGGAAGCAGTGGATTCAGAGGATGGAAAACTCTGGCAAGAGGCCATGGTTGATGAAATGGCATCTTTGCACAAAAATGAGGCTTGGGATCTGGTGGAGTTGCTGGCTGGAAGGAAACCTATTGGCAGCAAATGGGTGTTCAAGAAGAAGACAAATGCAGAAGGGAAGGTGGAGAAATACAAAGCTCGGTTGGTAGCAAAAGGTTATTCCCGGGTGCCGGGAATTGATTTTGGTGATATTTTTTCTCCTGTTGCCAAGGTAACTTCTATTAGATTACTTTTATCTGTTGCTGCTGCTTTTGATTTTGAGGTAGAACAGATGGATGTGAAGACAACATTTCTTCACGGGGATTTGGAAGAGGTAATCTACATGAAGCAACCTGAAGGCTTTGAGGTGAAGGGTAAGAAAGAACTGGTTTGCAAGTTAAAGAATTCTCTGTATGGGTTAAAACAGTCACCAAGGATGTGGTATCAGAAATTTGATACATTTATACGGGGGCTTGGCTTCACCAGAAGCAAGGCAGATCATTGTGTGTATTTTAAATTAATTGGTGACCGTGTTATTTATCTGGTCTTGTATGTGGATGATATGTTGTTGGTTGGAAATGACAAAGAAATTATCCAGGATTTGAAGACCCACTTGTCCTCCAAATTCAACATGAAAGATCTCGGTGCTGCAAACTATATTTTGGGCATGGAAATTAAAAGAGGTCGGGCAAAGAGGAAGCTCTGGTTAAACCAAAGGAAGTATGTTGAGACAATATTGCAGAGGTTTAATATGCAGGATAGTAAACCGGTGAAGGTTCCTATTCCTGTAGGTGTGAGGTTATCTGCTGAACAGTGTCCCAAGACACAAGAAGAGGAAGAGGACATGTCCCGTGTTCCATATGCAAGTGCAGTCGGTAGCTTGATGGATGCAATGGTCTGTACTAGACCAGACATTGCACATGCAGTGGGAGTATTGAGCAGGTTTATGTCAAAACCAGGGAAGGAGCACTATACAACAGTGAAGCGGGTTTTCAGGTATTTGCGTGGCACTAGTGATTATGGTTTTGTGCTACCAAGGAAGACCAGGATTGGACAGAGTGTTGGATATCCATGGCTTTGTTGATGCAGACTGGGCTGGAGATCTGGATCAGAGAAGATCTACAAGTGGGTATGTGTTAACCTATTTGGAGGTGCAGTCAGTTGGATGAGTAAGAAACAATCTGTAGTGGCACTATCAACTACAGAGGCAGAATACATGGCAGCCACTCATGCAAGCAAGGAAGTAGTTTGGTGGCAGAGATTGTGTTCAAGTATGGGGTTAGTACAGGGAGCTATAAGGATAGGACTGTGACAGCCCAAAAGTGCAATTTTCTGGCAAATAACCCTGCTTATATTTCAAAGACAAAGCACATTTGTTGTTTCAGTATCCACTTTGTGAGGGATATAATAGAAGACAAAAGGTGTTGTTGGTAAGGTGGACACTTTGAAGAATACTGCAGATGCATTGACAAAATCTGTGAGCTCTGAGAAGTTCTCTTGGTGTAGAGAAACAATGGGCGTTTCAGGGCTGGAAAAATGACTAAGATCTCCTGTGGAAAGAAAACAACAAGTTGGAGATTGTTGGGTTGTGTTATATTCTTTCCACGACTAACCTACGTAGTGAACTGGGGGGTTAGAGGGGGG
>APFE030985167.1:16437-32492 GCA_000404065.3 Pinus taeda
AAATCAACTTTTCTGAGGAAATGAAAATCAATTTAAAGAAAATCCACTATTATGACGGGAAAATATGCGTCGTGAAAATTTTCAACTCAATAAAGGGAAGAATTTGAGAAAGAGCCTTTATGAGAGAAACATCATAAACATGTATGCTATGAACTAAATAATTTTAGTTATTTATATTTATATTCCATGATTAGTCAACCCAGAGGTTTTGATGAGGATATTAATGGTGAAGAGACCTCTCAACGAAAGGAAGTCATGAGGAAAAAGACCTTACAATAAAACCAAACATTGCATTTATAGGATTATGGAATAAAACCAAACATTGTATTTATAAGATTAAAAAAAAAAAGGTGATTGGATGCAAATGGGTATTCAAAGAAGAAGTCTAATGTAGATAGTTTTGTGGAGTGGTATAATGATCATTTGGTAAAAAAGTGGTACTATCAAATAAAGGGTGTTAGATTATGAGAGGAATTTCTTTAAGGGACTAATATGGCCTCTGTTTACCATTGATATCTTGTTATGATTTTGAGGTGGAGAGAATCGACATGAATACTCCACTTTTTCATCATGAGATATTAAGAAGGATCTTTCATGAAGAAACATGAAACCGGTAGAATATAGTATTTGAGGTATAAGGGAGAGAAGATTTGGTGTTTTAGTTAGATATGTCATTGAATGGATTGAAGTAGTAGCTAAGTTAGTAGTACCAATAACAAATGGGTTGTAAGAATTGAATTAGAGCATTGCATTTATTTTAAACAAGAAGGTGATAACTTCATTGTACATGTCAAATTTAGGAAAAGATCATTGAGCAGTTGTTGAGAAGATACTCAGGTAACTATAAGGAAATTGTGACTATGTTATTTTTTGTCAACAAGATTCATATGCATGAGTTTAATGATGTTGATTAGGAAATATATGTGGAAGCTACAAAGTCCATTGCTGCATATATATTTACTTTATTTGAAATATTTATGAGTTGGAAGTGTAAGAGGTAACAAGTGGTTCCCATTCCCCTACAAAAGTGGAATATATGGTAGCTTAATAAGCTTACATGTAATTCACTTGGTTGCAATAGTTATATAATGATATTTGATTTGAACATGGACATGTGCTTATTTTTTTGCTACAATTAGAGTGTAGGTGTTTCAATAAAAAAACTCTAAGTTTCATCCACACATAAAGCACATTATAGAGAAATTCCACCACATTAGAGAGATGGTGAAGTCTAGTTAGGTAAATATGTCCAAGGATAGGAGTCACCATGATGTAGCATATTCATTAAGTAATATAATGGACGAAAGAGAATTTACTTAGTGTAGAAGTAATGTGTGGATTCAATCTTGAAGTAGAAATTTTGTACATAAAAAGATGTAAAAAAACCTCTAGATTACATTTTTGTGCTTTAAAATCATAATTATTTCGTAGTTATGTTTTTGATTGAGTAAATAAATCCTCTACAACCCATACACCTTAGATGTTGTAGTTGTGTTACGTAATAATAATCATAATAAAGTAGTAAAAATAATAAATCAATTCAATTCAATTTGTTATATTACAATTTTGTTTTTTATTAATAAAATTAGAAAAAAAAAATGAAGAAAAAAATCATAATATGTAAATCACATGAAAATAAATTTAATTAATAAGATTCATATTTATAACCATGATATTTCAAAACATATTATTAATAAATGTATAAAAACTTAGCATATATAATTAATGAACATATAATTAGAAATAAAAATATTTGTTTTGAATCCCCGATTAGGGTGAGAGCTGGGACAAGGGCTTTGATGGGATCTATGCCAATGGATTTCAGAGGCAAGGAAACATTACCAGGGCGGCTGTGAGAGGGAGAAACAATGCTTGAGCTCAAGTTTCTACAAGAAACGTTTCTCCTCACAATTGCCTCTCTGTGAGTATGTTCATATTATCAAACCCTCGCACACCATGCTCCTTGTGCATTGTATGTATTTAAAAGGGTTGTTGATGTTTGGTTCAGTCACATCTTTTTGGTTTAGAATAAAATTAAGTCTAGAAATTTGAGGAGAAGGGGTTGGTTTATATGCCAACATGTCTGGGGGTTGGTGACTCTTTACCAAGAAACTCACCACTATTCTTAGTAACTTGTCATTCCCTGGGTTCATGTATGTTAGGGATATGTATCTATCGTGGTTGCTAGTTGATTGCATGCTCGAAACCATCAATAAGTTGAAATTTTATATGCACCCTCTGGATGGGTTGACTCAGGGCAGATATGTGGGGGAGATATTATGGATACATTCTATTTCCTCTCTCCAAGATGAGAGGGTTCTTTATAACACTTGGGTTAGACACATTGAATACACCAACGATGATTGTGTGGGGAAATCACTTTTGTTTTGGTTTATTGATTATCTTTTCAATGCATTTGTTTCTCTAGACTCTGCAGGTTCACACCTTAGTTTGGTTCTCTAGTTACTCCCTCTAGTTCGACCTCCAGAATTTAAGTCTGTAGCTGGGAAAAGGAAATTTGAAGAAGGGTCATTTGTTTCCCCGACGATTTTCAGGCTCCTTCCTTGTTGCATTCAACTGCAGGAGATGGCCCGGCCTGTCTTGCAGCGGGGGTGAGCCTTAACTGTTGGTCAGGGACACGACCGTGGCCGTAGGAGGGGACAATCACAACCCACTAAAAGTCGAGGTCCTTAGAGCAACAATGAATTGGTCTCAAATGCGACCAATAGCTATAGGACGAACAACCATCCTCGGGCTTGCCAGATCATCAATGGGTGGGAAACTAATATCAGGCAACAGGTAGATAACAATAAGCAGGAGATTACTGAGTGGAAGGATGTTATTCTAGACCTTGACCATACTCATGGTCATCGCACTCAGTTTCAACAGAACTTATATCTTTTCTAGATTACGAAGAATCTCTTGGCTAAAGCTTCACCAACCACTTTTATAGGAGTCTCAGGGCCGATGGAAGAATTACACAAAATTCACAAGGAGTTCCAGCTTATCCAACACCAGATCCAACAACAGAACACTTGCCTTGCATGCACAGAGTGACACATTCCTTTCCTACCACACACTGAGCTACCGATCTCAAGTTCCCAAGACCTAGATGGTATAAGGCATATGGTCAATAAGAGTTACAAAGACACTCAAGTATATTTAGCCTTATTGAACACTCTTAGACAATTCATATTTTGGATGGCTTATAATGCAATTAGATGGTCAACAAACCTGGTTTCCCACTGGGCAGGTTGATAGGCGGATAATTGTCATCTATGGAAATAGCCCCACCTATAAAGTCCCATCCCCTTGAATCCGATTTCTTGAGCGTCAAAGATTCTATTGATGGTTGAATCGTTCACTCATCGATAGAGCCAGAAAAAAGAGAATGAAGAAGGGGCACAATTCGTTTTGACGCAATTAGTGCGGTCACCACAAAGTCGTTCCAGTCCGCGTAAGGAACCTGCCCAGTCCACCTACTCCTATGGCACTCTAGATCTGACCTACACCAGGGGCTAGAGCCAATCATTTCCAATGGTCGGTCATAGCCAGGTCATTCATCATCGCCGATAGCCAAGCATAGCCAAAAGGGAACCTCCTTGGGCTTAATTTTACTAGTGATGTAGAATTAATGTTCTGTTAAAACCCACCAGCACACCCAATGCCCCTAAAACATCCCCACCACCCAGACCCCTGCAAAAAAAAAACCCCAAAATCCGCCCCTTCCACCCCTCAAAACAACCCCTACTTCTATGGCAAAAGTGAGTTAAGCGAGGGTCTGAGCATGCAGTTTACTAAGTCAAAGCTGTAAATGTAAGTCAATGCTTTGTTGGATATCAATGGCACCCATATCCATGTTTTTTCATGGGAGGAATCCAAAGGGGTGTGGATTTTGAAGCAACAACGGAGATGAGAAATTGAAATAAGTAGTTGAAAACAATAAAGCTAGAGGTGAATATTTAATGTAGTATGTTATGAAAGATGTTTCCAGACTCATACTTTCACGTTTCGGTTGATATTCCAGAAATGAGATTTTGGGGGTTAATCAAAATCCCATTTCCTTAAAAAAATCAACCTTGAGGCTTGTGGGTTATGGCCCACAAAGCCTATCGAAAGCGCCTCTAAGGCTTTAAGCCTTTAACCATGGACTTACATTAGACCCTTCCAACCATTCTACTATCGGGTCTTTATTAACATCTATCGGGAGCTTACACATGTCGGCATTAAGCCTTAACCCTTTGGCCACACATCCATAAGAAATACACACAATACATGGGAAAAACCATGAAAACCCCACCCCCACAAATATGCCGGATTTCAAATATCATAAATTGGCAAATATAAAATTGGCGAGTCCGTCATCCTCTGCACCGCAGTGCTATTCCGATGCCGACACCTCCAATAAAAAAAACTCCAATTACCGATTAGGTTATCGGTGATGTCACCATTGGTGTATCGACCATCGCTCTTCCTTGCTCTTAACCCTCTCCAACATGCAATTGTCGGTTACATCTGGGCCGTCGATTTGGTTTTCGATCCGACGGTCCAGGACCAATTGCTTATTGATGATCGCTCTGCGATGATGGTTGAGTTTCGAGAACACCCTAAGGCCTTCGCCGATGCGATAAAGGATCTCGACCGTTGATCTTTAAGATCTAACAGCTTTGGGTATTCTTTCCTGTTTCCTCTTTAACTTAGTCCCGATTGCCTGTTAGGGGGATTTTTGCATTAAACGTAATCATGCCACAATCTCTACCATCCACACATAACTTCTATTACACAATTAACCTGGTTAATTCAACGGATTTCCATCATGCCTGATGGTCGATCAACATGCATACAAACAGGCTTTAAATCATTCGACACATAACACACACTATAACACGAACAAAGGCAAATATACAGACATGCGGAAATCACAGAACACATATATTTATTATAAGCATAATATGACAGAACTAAGGCATTGCAACCTTAGAATGGGTTCTCCTCTGGCTACATTGTTCACACTCTCAACTTACACAATTTTCTATTCTATGCTCTCTGTCTACCTTGAACACTTAGGTTCAATCACATATATAATAGAAGTGTTGGATCGGATCACTATGAAGGATCCAATCACATCCCCTCCTTGATTTTCTCCAACGAAAGCCCTAAAGCTCCATAATGCATGCATATGTATGACACATGGTAGATTACATTGATAAGTCTCCTCGAGAATTTATCCATTCTATCTTTAAATATGTTTTAAAACATATTTTTCCTTGTTTTTCTCCCCTGGTCCATGTCCGCTTTCTTTTTTCTCTTTGGATTCCTCCCTTTGTCTAAGGGTGCTGGATGCTCCTACATCAGACTCCCAAGGCAGAAAAATTTATGACCTCCTGGTCATATGCTTCTCCTTGTCCTTCACAATTCGACCCACTTCACTTCTTTAATGGATTTCCTTCATGTTCTTCTGTAGGCTACAACCAAACCTCTGAAGTAACAGTCTCCTTCTGCTACATGATACCTCACCAAGCTCTTCTCACTCAGTCTTTTGGCATCCTTCAGGTTCTCTCTTCTGGAACCATATGAGCACTCCTTGCTGTAGGTTTGCTGCAATCTTCTCACCTTTGGCTGCCACTATCTGCACGACAGTAAGACCATAACTCTCCAGCTCTATCAACTGTACCTCCTACTCCTTTTTCTTTCTCTCTGGAATCCTTTTTTAATCTTCCTTTGCATGCAAAATCTTCATCTTCTCTGATACCAAATGATGGAAATGAGATTTTGGGAGTTAATCAAATCCCCATTTCCTTAAAAAATAAATCTTGAGGCCTATGGCTTATGGCCCACAAAGCCTATCAGAAGCGCCTCTTAAGGCTTTAAGCCTTTAACCGTGGACTTACGTTAGACCCTTCCAACCATTATGCTATGGGGTCTTTATTAACATCTATGGGGAGCTTACACATGTTGTCATTAAGCCTTAACCGTTCAGCCGCACATCCATAGGAAATACATGCAATACATGGGAAAAACCATGAAAAGCCCACCCCCACATATATGCTAGATTTCAAATATCATAAATCAGCAATTATAAAATCAGTGGGCCCGCCTTCCTTTGTGTTGCAACGTTGTTCTGATGCCGACACCTCTAATCAACAGAGCTCTGATCGCTAATTAGGTTATCGGAAATGTCACCATCGGCGTATCAGGCATCGCTCTTCCCTACTCTTAACCCTCTCCAACATGTGATCATCGATCGCATCTGGGTCGTCGATCTGGTTTCTGATCTGACGGTCCAGGATCAATCGCTTATCGTTGATCACTCTGTGATGATGGTTGGGTTTCAATAACACCCTAAGGCCTTCGCTGATGCGATAAAGGATCTAGACCGTTGATCTTTAAGATCCAATGGCCTTGGGTATTCTTGCCCATTTCCTCTTTAACTTAGTCCCGATTTCCTGTTAGGGGGATTTTTGTGTTAAACACAATTTTGCCACAATCTCTACCATCCACACATAACTCTTATTACAGAATTAACCTGGTTAATTCAATGGATCGCCATCATGCTTGATGGTTGATCAACATGCATAGAAATAGGCTTTAAATCATTTGACACATAACATGCACCATAACACAAACAAAGGAAAATATACAAACATGCGGAAATCATAGAACACATATATTTATTATAAGCATAATATTATAGAACTAAGGCATTGCAACCTTAGAACGAGTTCTCCTCTAGCTACATTGTAAACACTCTCAGCTTACATAGTTTTCTATTCTATGCTCTCTGTCTACCCTAAACACACATGTTCAATCACATATATATATAATAGAAGTGTTGGATCGGATCACTATGAAGGATCCGATCACATCCCCTCCTTGATTTGCTCCAACAAAAGCCCTAAAGCTCCATAATGCATGCATATGTATGACACATGGCAGATTACATTGATAAGTCTCCTCGAGACTTTATCCATTCTATCTTTAAATCTATTTTAAAACATATATTTCCTTGTTTTGCTCCCCTGGTCCACGTCCACTTTCTTTTTCCACTTTGGATTCCTCCCTTTGCTAAGGGTGCTGGATGCTCTTGCATTAGACTCCCAAGGCACAAAAATTTATGACCTCTTGGTCATATGCTTCTCCTTGTCCTTCGCAATTCTACCCACTTCACTTCTTCAGTGGAATTTCCTTCATGGTCTTCTGTGAGCTGCAACCAAACCTCTGCAGTAACAGTCTCATGCTACATAATATCTCACCAAGCTCTCCTCACTCGGTATTTTGGCATCCTTTAGGTTCTCTCTTTTGGAACCATATGAGCACTCCTTGCTCTAGGTTTGCTACAATCTTCTCATCTTCAACTGCCGCTATCTGCACAACAGTAAGACCATAACTCTCCAACTCTATCAATTGTACCTCCTACTCCTTCTTTCTCTTTGGAATCCCTTTCTAATCTTCCTTTGCATGCATAATCTTTGTCTGCTTTGATACCAAATGATGGAAATGAGATTTTTGGGGTTAATCAAAATCCCATTTCCTTAAAAAATCAATCTTGAGGCCTATGGGTTATGGCCCACAAAGCCTATCAGAAGCGCCTCTAAGGCTTTAAGCCTTTAATCATGGACTTACATTAGACCCTTCCAACCATTCTATTATCGGGTCTTTATTAACATCTTTTGGGAGCTTACACATGTCATCATTAAGCCTTAACCCTTTGGCCACACATCCATTAGAAATACATGCAATACATGGGAAAAACCATGAAAACCTCGCCCCCACATATATGCCGATTTTCAAATATCATAAATCGGCAATTATAAAATCGGCAGGTCCGTCTTCCTCTACGCCGCAACACTGTTCCGATGCTGACACCTTCGATCAACAGAGCTCCAATCGCCAATTAGGTTATCGACGATGTCACCATCAGCGCCTTAGCCATCGCTCTTCCCTGCTCTTAACCCTCTCTGACATGCGATCGTCAATTGCATCTGGGCCGTCGATCTGATTTCTGATCCGACGGTCCAGGATCTATCACTTATCACTGATCGCTCTGCAATGATAGTTTGGTTTTGATAACACCATATGGCATCTATCGATGCGATAAAGGATATGTACTGTTGATCTTTAAGATCCAACGGCCCGAGGTATTCTTGCCCGTTTCCTCTTTAACTTAGTCCTCATTACCTGTTAGGGGGATTTCTACGTTAAACACAATTCTGCCACAATCTCTACCATCCACACATAACTTCTATTACACAATTAACCTGGTTAATTCAATGGATCGCCATCATGCCTGATGGTCGATCAACATGCATAAAAACGAGCTTTAAATCATTCAACACATAACACACACCATAACACGAACAAAGGCAAATATACAGACATGCGGAAATCACAGAACACATATATTTATTATAAGCATAATATTACAGAACTAAGGCATCACAACCTTAGAACAGGTTCTCCTCTGGCTACATTGTAAACACTCTTAGCTTACACAGTTTTCTATTCTATGCTCTCTGTCTACCCTGAACATGCAAGTTCAATCACATATATATAATAGAAGTGTTGGATCAGATCACTATGAAGGATCCGATCACATCCCCTCCTTGATTTGCTCCAACAAAAGCCTTAAAGCTGCATAATGCATTCATATGTATGACACATGGCGTATTACATTGATAACTCTTCTCAAGACTTTATCCATTCCATCTTTAAATCTGTTTTAAAACAGATTTTTCCCTGTTTTGCTCCCTTGGTCCACGTCCATTTTCTTTTTCTGCTTTGGATTCCTTCCTTTGTCTAAGGGTGCTGGATGCTCCTGCATCATAGGTTGAGACTATCTAGTTATGGTTGATGATATTGTAATATCTGCCTCTTTTTGAAAAAGTAATAGAAAGGAATTGCCAAACTTACAAAAAAAAGTATTTGCTTTGAAATTATATAAAATATGATGACAATGATGATAATTAACATCCACTGAGACTTAAATGGTTTACAAAGGTAAGATATGAATTATAATTTTTTAACATTTTATTTCTATGCTAATAAAAAATGACGTTAGTAATTATAAATTAACATCTATTTTACCATATAGATTAATATAATTATTTGTATTCATAACCATTACATTTAAGAACGTCATATTTAAATTTAATTAAATTTAAAAAAATCACAAAAAATGTGAAAGGAAAATATAATTGATATTATTAGGAATTAACATAAATTCATGTTAATTCCAAATCTACCAAGTGCAAAGAGGAAATCAAATCTCTAGTGTAAAATGAATCAAATCTCTTGAAGTGAAAAACCTTTCTTCAAGTTTTGCAATCAAAAGAGATTTACATATTGATAAATTTGATTCCTCTAGAGACTTCATAAATCCAAAATTAAGATGAATACTTAACACAACTTTTATAGGGCGAAAGTCAAAAGATTTTGTTTTTGAAACACCTAATCTTGAGGCACTTGAGTCAAAAAGCCATCACATGTCATGAAACAAAATTTACAATGACTAATTATTTTTGTTTTAAAAAAGTTATAAAATCAATTTATTCTCATATATTATATATATAATATATAATTATATATAGCTCATGGTGAGGCAACTCAATTGGTGATAGCTATATTATGAAGTAACATGTAAAGTATGAAATTCAAAGTTAGTTCAATTGGTGATAGCCATGTTATGAAGTAATATGTAAACTATGAGATTTAAGGTTTAAATTTTTTTGTTGAACATAAAAATATAATAATTTTTCCTTTAAAAAAAATTCCTTTATATTACTTCAATACTAAGTTTATTAGAATTTTTCACCAATAAACAAGGTTCAATTCCCATTAGAACTTCCCTAAAACCATAGGTTTAAAATAATTCTTTTAAATTACTTCAATACTAAGTTCATTATATTATTCATATTAATATTTGTTTTATTTTTCATATTCATTATATTGCAAACTATTTTTTTTAAATCAATTAAATTATATATATATATATTATATATATATATACTAACTAATTATTTTATATATTTTTTAATGTCTTTTATAGATCAATGGCCTAAACCCTAAGGGTTTTAGGATTGCCCTTTGACTTTCTAATTTGAAGGTACTTAGCAATGAAAACTCCAATTGAACTAACCATTCCAACTTTTTATTATTAATTCATTTGAATTAAATTATATAATTTTTGGTAAAATTAATATTTTATTTTTTTAAATATATTTTTGAATTATATAAATAATTTAAAAAATCTTTAAATTATGTTAATTTTATGATTAAAACATGTTACTCAATTTCAATATATTTGTACTTATTTTATTTTAATTAAATGTTCTATTGTTCAAAATTAAGTTATATGGGGAAGGTGAGAGGACATGGGCTTGGGAAACAATAGAGCCTTATTGTTGTTTGGACATTTGTTAGACCGTCTAGAAACTTCAAAGAGGGTGTGGTAGGAAGAACATGCATAACTCATTGCTACACTGAACAAGATGCATTACTTTTGTCATGTTGAGATTTGTCATGTTGAGGAGTGGGTAGTGGTGGTATGACATGGTTAAAATGTGTTATCTGAGAAGGTGGAGAAGTTAGAGTCATGGATGGCTCACTTTGAAGAGCATGTACAGTATTCCTTCCATCCTCCTCTCAAACAATATTATGCTTCTATTACTTCGGATGATTGAGCATGGTTACAAGTGTTTTACTTGTTTTATGTGTTTTTTCGTGGTTTTGAGCTCCTAAATCGTAAACTATGTCTCGAGCTATTTTTTTTATTTCTTTGTTATATGTTGATGGCAGTAGCCAACAAACTGAGACTATCTACATTTTGCTACTAATTTTTGATAAATGAATAAAACTTGGACTTAAAAAAATAAATTATATATAATTTTTAGTAAATTATATAATTTTTATTATTATAAAAATGTAATTTTAAATCTATAAATATATTTAAAAAAATTGAATTATGCTAATTTTATCATTCAAACATATAATTTTAACCTATATTTAGAAAATTTAGAACAAAATTGATAATAAAAAAAAACCTACAAAATGGCCAAAAGTGAGTTGAGTTAAACACTTATTTTTATATCCAAGCAACGCACTCCAGTGTTAGAGCAATCCGCTGTTATAGAGAGCACGAAAGTCTATGTTATCAGCAGCAAGGAGGAGATCGAGTGGACTCAGGTCACGGGCCTGTTATCCGGGACTCGTGCCCCTCTGATAGCCACATGGAAGAACTGGCTACGGATGCAGCCTGCCAAAGGAATGGTGGTACCACAACTTCTGCAACGATGTATTTTTTTACGCATTGATAAAATTGCGATTTTGATTCCAGCTTTACTTGCTTCTGCCAGTACCCTTCTTCTTGGAGTTGTCTAGGAGATTTTGGTGACGGAATCCGGCTGAAGAAATTGAGGTTAAATCTTGATTTGTTGCAGTTAAAATGGTTCTTTAACAGCATATTTGGATTCAGCACCAGAAAAACCTTTTAGACGCTTTCATTGTGCAGATTCCAATAAATTGTTGCCGGATTTTGACCTGAAAAACTAACCGGAAAAACTTTCAAAAAATAGCATTATAGACCACTGCTTTTTTTTTTTTTTGTTTCCTGTCTTGCGGGTAGTCCACCAACGTCGTCCTCGTGTCCTTTTCCATTATGGTTTAGCTGTGATTGCAGGTACACACCAGGCATGATGTCACCATGATTTCAAATTTCAACGTTTCTAGCTGTGAATGATGGTACACACTATGTTGTTATGCATAATGTTACACACTATGCATGATGCTGTTATGCATAATGTTGTACTCACCATGCTTCTGATCTCCTGAAAAAAAAATAATGTTGTACTCACATTATGATTTCAAATTGAGTGTGATAATAAAATTTTGAAATAAAGTGGGAAGATATTTGGGTTGGTTATTTTTCTAATTTACCTATGTTTCATGAAGTTAGTGTTTAACATTTAAAACGTATCTGCGAGCAGTTGTAGTTTTTCTTGATGCATGTGCAACTCCACTGATTATGAAGGTAATTATCTCTAGTTTGGTAATGGAAATAATTTTTACTTATGTTGGACACCTAATCCTAAAGGGTTAGTGTGGAAGCCGAATAGACTAAGTAGTCCAAGGGACCTTGGGATGTGAATCCCAACGGTCACCGAATGTACTATAAATGTATATCAAATTGTTAATAAAAATGTACTGCGTGCTTTATCTTTCTCATTCGTTCTCGCTGTCCATGTCTATTTAACATGGTATCGGAGCCATGATTTGTGGCCTGTTTATCTCTTAATAGAGCTCCCTTGAATAGTGCTGGCCTTGTCTTCATTACCTATATACACTGCACCTGACTCTAGCTATTTTAAGACTCTCTTATGCGTTACCTAACCTCCATCACTGTGTAGCTGCATTGTGAGACTGTTCACCGGTTATGAATTTAAATGCATTGAATATGAAACCGTTTTGAACGCTGGCCATGTCTGTCATTTTTTCTGAACGCTGGCCCCGTATGTCATATACGTTTTTTATTTCTAAAAGTTGGCCCCTGAACGTTGCCTATTCATAAACATTCACCAGAACGCCTGAAGCGCTGTCCACTGCTTGAAGGAGAAATGGTTGAAGGAAATAAATCGCCTGCCTGACAAAGAACGCCTGAAGCGCTGTCCACTGTCCACTGCCTGAAGGAGAAACGATTGAAGGAAATAAAACCCCTGCTGACAAGGAACGCAGGAACGCCTGAAGATCCCGCTCTATGGAGCATACTTTTTTTGAAGCACTTGAAAGGTATCTAATATACACGATTACTTGGGTGATATTACAATCTCTATTTTGAATTCAATCGATACATGGTTACACCAGCCTGATGTTCAAGAGTCAAACGGTTCATGCGCACGAGAAGAAGCAAGTAAGCCCTGGCCTTTGGTCCTAAGCCAAGAGGTTCCAGATCATCTTGGCCAAACATTTCTGCACCTTTGCTGCTATCTTGAGTGGTTCTGTTCGATAATAAGCCATTTATTTTTCCAATGACGTCATCCAAGTCCAGCATATAATCCAGCAATCTCTTCACAACAGAAATCGTTGCATGCAAAGAGATACGGATATTTTTGTGCACCTAAAGAAACGAAAATGTGATTTGGACAGGAAATCCGGGAAATTCAGGTGATCAGAAGGCAGCTCCTTATCTTGATATTTGCTCTTGTGACTTGACAGCATTGACGGAGGAGGAGGAAACTCAGAACTATAATTTCCTTTGTTGGCTTCACTAGCCAAAGTGGCCAGCCATGCATCGGAAAGACCAAGGTCCTGTAAGCTTACAGAATCCTCAAACATGAAATCATCTTGAAGAACATTTCTATTGCAATCCAATGGAAATGTGTTTAGTAAGAGCTTTGTCGCCACCATCATAAAAATGGGAAACATCCAAGTATTAACTGGCAACAACAGACAAATTCGAAAGAATTGCAGAGCAGTGAATTGAGCATCGTTTTCCTTCTTCACGAGCACGGGAATAAAAAAAAAAATTAGGTCCCCGATATATATTGGAGACACGAATAAGGGATATCCGCCATTTAGTTTCATCTCACAATGCAAAATAACTGGAAACACATAATTGTAATGCCATGAACGCTTATTCTTACCGAATATTGCATAATTACTTTGAATTGATCTGTTTCTCGGTGTCCTAGTTATGCATATAGCCATATTTGGAGGAATTGAGTTCAACATTGAAGTTTCGTTTACTTTATCCATGGATAAAGGTTCTCCCTTCCTTCATTTATAAATTAAAAACAGACATTCAACATAACTATAACAAAAAAAAAAGGAGGTGATCGTGTCATATATATATGGTTTTTGGAGTCCGGTTCTTATAGGTGCTTATTATATGTTGGATGTTTTATTTCTATGCCATGAACTATGTTTACATCTATCCAAAACTATGAATGTGTTAATCCTTTTGGGTTATACAAGTTCCAGGAGGCTGAGCTGATACGTATTTGGATTCAAAATATGGAGACGGATTTATAAAGAGTTTTCAGTGGATTTCTCATGCGAAATTAGAGGGATGAATTCTCTATTAATTCTAGGCTCAAATCTTCTGTAAATCAAGAGGGCTGAGCTAGTTTATTCAAGGCTAAAATATTTTGTCAACGAACAGAGGTTGAGTTGTTCATCTACTCTCATTCACTCAGGTTGAAGGCTGAACTATTTGTGCATTTCAGAGATTAATGTGCCCAGGGAAGACGCTGAATTTTTCAGATTTAGTAGTTGAGTTTTATCAATGAAAAAAAGGGCCAAATTCTTAGTTATTTTTAAGGAACCAAATTTCTTTCAAGCTTAGAAAATTCTCCAGCAATTGAAGTCTATTTCTTTGAGCCAAATGCTACAAATTAAAGACTATAGGGGGTGCTAATTGGGTTTAGTAAGATGCCGGATGTTAAATTGGAGGTTCCTATTGGTGTTTGCGGTCGCATAGTTAACTTGATTGACAAAAAAGCTTCCTTTGGGGATGAATACAACCACCAGGTCCAAGGAATTCAACAATTTCAGAGCTTACTCAGGTCCTGCTCCATCAACCATTTTCGCTACATTGTTGCCACTTGATAAACCCTTACAAGATCTTGTAGTAAGAGTACAATATTATTTTTCTGTCGCTGTTGCCTCAGTTGTGATCAGTTTTTAAGTGACATTGAAGAAAAATGGCTACAATTACTGAAATATTAGAGTTCTTAAAAAATCTGATACATTCCTCTAATCATGATACATTAAAAGTCAGCAAAGTTTCCCTCACAGACATTCAGGTCTATCTACAAAATGCACAGGAAAAGATTGATTTTTTGCAGCTTGAATCACAGCTACAGCAAGAAGAGCTACATCAAAATAGACACCATTCTGAACCTGTTTTTGTTCAGAACATTGAGACAACCACCCATCAGCAGCATGTCAATAATGTTCCTGATCATTCAAATAAAGCAGCAATTGTACATGTAGATGCAGAAACGCAGTCTGCACTTCCCAAGCCCATCATCAGACCTTGGGAACAGCTTGTCCACAACAAGCACAAAACCGGTCTTGGATATGACAAGGACTTGTCCTTTCATATTCCAGACTATGCCAAGCCCATTCAGTTTCAGAGTGCTGGATTCATTTATGACAGTTCACCTGCTCCTCATGACAGTTCAGCTCTAGCTGTTCCAGACTTTGCTCCTCTTCCACAGCAGCAACAACAACAGAAGATCGTGAAATGCCAACACTGTGATCGAGTTGGCCATTTGAAAGATCACTGGTTTGATCTTCATCCATGTAAGCACTGTCATAAAACCACCCATTCTTCAAATAGATGCTTCAGCAACAAACGTCCTGCAAGAACAAAGATTCATCTAGGATGGATCGCTTCTTGGCAATGGGCATCAACAGCCAAGAAGATATTCCAAACACATGTTAGAAATTGTTCCAGAATATTGAACAGTCTTGCAGTTGAGTTTTCTCCATCTTCTCACCTTGTATCTGACAGGGGGGGAAATGATGGTCATCTACAAGCTTCAAAAGCCACATCAAGCGAGCCTGAGCCACAACCTGCCACACCAGTTTCAGAGTTGTAGCCAGAGACAAAGATGCCCGTGAACATGCCTTCAGTTGGCAATCTGGGACACTTCCTCTAGCAGAAGACTTCAGCTTCTTGCCAGTTTTGGAAGAGTTCCGAAGACAAAATTGAGAACGCTTCCTCTAGTAGAAGACTCTAGCTTCTTGCCAGTTTTGGAAGAGTTCCAGGAATTGCATTAAGCATTCCAGAGTTGTTGGTCATCCTTAAACCATCACAGGTTGAGACTTCCCTTTTCAGGTTGAAGTTTTACCTTTTATACGGGGTGAGACCTCCCTTTTATGGTTGAAGGTTTCCCTCTTTAAAACAATAGGATCACTTCCTCTAGCAGAAGACTTCAGCTTCTTGCCAGTTTTGGAAGAGTTCCTGGAACTGCACTAAGAGTTCCAGTGTTGGTGGTCATCCTTAAACCACCGCCCTTTATACCAACATTTCATAGAGCACATTCAACCTAGTGCTG
>APFE030985167.1:32662-44014 GCA_000404065.3 Pinus taeda
TACATAACCCTTCGGATTAAGGGGGGGAATGTTGGACACCTAATCCTAAAGGGTTAGTGTGGAAGCCGAACAGACTAAGTAGTCCAAGGGACCTTGGGATGTGAATCCCAACGGTCACCGAATGTACTATAAATGTATATCAAATTGTTAATAAAAATGTACTGCATGCTTTATCTTTCTCATTCGTTCTCGCTGTCCATGTCTGTTTAACAACTTAGATGCCTTCCATTCCTCTTTTGATATTTTCCATTTGTTTTCTAAGCATGTAAATTTCCCAGTATTAGTCGTATTTGTTTTATTTCCATAATTTGATTTGCAAAGTTTTTTTTTGCTTTAAATCTGAACAATTTATGAGCTTCTAACTTGAAGTGATGATAGAACAATATAATTTGAAAATTTATGCAGATTAAAGGTAAAACACTAATAATAATAAATATGAGCGATCATAATAATAAATAGTTTTTGCAATTTTAAAGATAAGGGATAATAACAAATAATAATAGTAAATATTTTTTGTAGCTTTAAAGAGGAGCAATAATAACACTAAATATTATATGCAGCTTGTTTACTGCAATATAACACATAATAATAGTAAATATTTTTTATAGCTTTAAAGAAAAGCATATTAGCATATTGTATGTAGCTTGCTCGCCTTAAATATTTTATGGAGTGTGCTCATGGACAAGGCTAGACTTGTTCTTTTGTATCTTTGAAGAGGAGCTATAATAGTCGTAAATATTTTATGTAGCTTTCTCATGGACAATGCTTGACTTATTTCATGTAAAAAATTTGGCATAATGTTAAGAGTTGGTGTATCGGTATAGTTTCATCAATTTTTTTTATTTTATTTTTTTAAATCACCTAAAATCTTCAAATATTTTTAACATATAACCATTTTTTATAGTTCTTTTTTGTATTTGAATAGCTTTGATACCCTAAGGTGAATTATCAAACTATGACAAGGTGGACAACCAGAGTAGTCTTTGGTGAAAAAAAGTGGGCACAAAGGAATAAATAGTTATGATTGCCAACTTATAAATAAATATCAAAATCCTCACAAAAATAGTTTGCAACATGCAAGACATAGATTTCAACAAACAATACTCTGCCAATTCAATTCAAGTGAAAAAATTTTGAAAAATTAACTTGTCACTTAAATTAACAGTAGATCACAATAAGCATAAATTATAATGAAATGCATTACTTAAAAGAATGATAAAAAATGCATTAAATAAAATGGTTCTAATAAAAAATAAAATTAGCATTAAATAAGATGGTTCTAATAAAAAAATAAAACTATTATTGATCAAATAAAATAATAGTTTGATTTTTTAATAGACCATCTTATTTATTAAATAATAATTTTATTTTTTATTATAACCATTGAATATTATTTGTTTTTTATTAGAACCAACTTATTTAATGTTTTTTTGATCATAATTTATGGGTATTGTGATCTGAGGTTAATTTAAGTGTCAAGTTAATTTTTCAGAGTTTTCTCATGTGAATTTAATTGGTTTTCATTTGCTTGTAAAATGTTATACAATTTTATTTTGAATTTTTAAATAAATATATTTTAGGTCATAAAGTGATTGAAAATCAAATTTTGAATATAATCAATATTTTTTTAGCTAGCTGCCGCTGCTCTGCCCTCTGCTGCAGATGTACAGACTTGCATCTCTGCAACCTGGCACACTCATCCCTGCACGACACTGCTGGATCGACAATCATTAAAAGTTTGGTCGCTAACTAACCATGGAATACCCGGCGGGAGGGACGGGGTCCGTTCCTCCCCCACCTTCCTCATCACGGCTGACGGAAAATGAAGCGGCATCTGTTCCCCTGTTCTCTTACGGCAAAGCCGCTGCACGATTTCAGAGCTCTGAAAACGATCGAAGCAAGGAACCAATCCATGATAGCGAGGACTTTCCGACCGCAGACGATCAAAAGGACACAGATCAGGGTGTGTCACAACCAAAGGCGACGTCAACCACATGCATTCCAAAGGCTAAAGAACGTATTAAAGTCGAGATACCAAGCCATCGTATCAATGGCGAAATACAATATCTGAAAGATCATGCACTGATTGGAAAGTTTCTGGGTTTCTGGCCTACTGAGAAGGCCCTTCATGGTTGGATAGAATCCAAATGGAAGCCCAAAGGACAAGTCTCCCTGTTAATAGGACCCAAGGGTTTCTTCACAGCTATCTTTCACTGCCTGGAAGACAAAACCAGAGTATTTGAAGGCAGTCCATACTTCTTCAATTCCTCGGGTCTCTTCCTTCGTGATTGGAAGCCACGATTCAACCCAGATACAGAGGACCTCAGTCATGCTCCGGTCTGGATCCGCCTGTATTCCCTGCCCACAGAATACTGGAAAGAAGAAACATTAAAGGACATTGGTAACAGCATCGGCACCTTCATCAAAGTAGCTGAGGACACAAAGTACCGAAGATTCACCTCATATGCCAGGATATGCGTCCAGATGCAGCTCAAAAAAACCCTTGCAGACTCGGTAAGTCTCTTCCATGATAATTTTGAATGGCTTCAACCTTTAGACTATGAACACATTCCCTTTCGTTGTCGTAAGTGCCATGAGCATGGCCATCTCTTTAGGGAATGCCCCTTGAATGCCCAGACTCACGTTGCTGCCAATGAAACTCCTAAAGATTCAGATGGATTCACCAAAGTAACTGCCTGCAGAAGGCATGCAAAAAAGCATCTGGCCGCCCCCTCCAGCCCCAAAAAACCTGAATCCCAGAACCGGTTCCAAATCCTCACCCCTCATGAAACCTCAGATAAGCCCTCAAAAGCCCCTCAGTCTTCTCCCGCCCCTCCATCTTCCTCCTTTCAACCCCACCCAGAGGCGGATCCCTCTCCCCCGTCGTCCTCAAAGCTTCATCCCTCCGTGGAAGAGAATATCAAGGAGTCAGCTGCAGACCCTCAGGCCTCTAACATGGACTTGGATGCAGCCTTAGCTTTAAGTTTGCAAGAAGGTATTTCAGATGATCCTCAGGACACCCCTATCAATATGGAGGAAGATCCAGAGACGGTGAGTCTAGATGGGCTAGATATCCTCACTCTTGAAGCAGCATGCAAGCAGAAAGAATACAACGCCATCCCCCCCTGGGAAATAGATAGATTGGAAGGGGTTCTCATCAAAGCACAACGAAGAAAATGTTTGGGCATACAACCAGGCAGTCTCTGGGATGGAAATAAAATCCTCAAAGAAACAAAAAAGAGAGGACGCAAGACTGAACTATAGAGAACCATTATCCTGGGCGAGATCTTAATGGAATCGGGGCGATTTCCAAAGTTGACAAAGTTCTACAAACCCAAACATCAAAGTTCCTCATGAAGCTCATCTCTTGGAACATGAGAGGGCTCAACAGCCCCTCCAAACACCGAATGTTAAAAATCATGATTCAATTAGAGAAACCAACTGTTGTTTTTCTACAGGAAACTAAAAGTACCAATGTCATTCTTGAAAAAATCCTTCGCAAAGCCTGGCCAGGTAGCAGACCTGTCTCTGTTGATGGGCTAGGTGCCTAAGGAGGACTAGCTATAGTCTGGAATCCGCAGTCCATTACCCTTCAGGACTTTCATGCTTCGCGCAACTTCATTCAAGCCTCATTTCATATCCTGGGTACGAAGATACATGGTCTACTTACCAACACATACTTCCCGCAGGACTTGCACCACAAATTAGAAGTGTTGGAAGCCCTCACAGCACTCAATGCCAATAGACTACATCCTCTCTGGATAAGTGGGGGTGACTACAATATCATCACCAGTCTAACGGAAAAAAAAGGTGGTCGAATGAAACTAGAAGAGGATAGCACAGGCCTCAAAGAATTTATACAAAACAACCAGCTCATAGATCTGCAAACATCAAATGGATTGTTCACTTAGACAAACAAATGAAGAGGACCACACCACATCGCATCCAGATTAGATCGCTTCCTCATTTTAGACAACGCCATTCATTTGGGCGGAGCGCTTCATGCATCTATCCTGCCCCAAGGAGGCTCAGATCATTGGCCCATTAAGCTCCAATGGACAAGTCCTGGTAAACAATCCAATCGCCCCTTTCGTTTTGAATCCTTCTGGTTCACTAACCCAGACTTCAAAAGAATGGTGCAAGATGTTTGGAAGTCCTTCACTCCTCCAACAGGAGCAAAAATGTATCAATTTCAACAGAAGCTCAGACACCTCAAGCAAGCAATCAAGGCCTGGAACAAATCAAAATTCGGTAACATCCTGGATGCAAATAAAAGTCTGGAGCAGAGCATGTGTGATCTCCAGCAAACCATCATCACCGAAGGCAGAACAGAAGAATTAGCTAACAAAGAGCACTCCCTCTGGATGGAGCTTGAAACCTGAAGGCTACAGGAGGAAATCCTATGGAAGCAAAAGTCACGCATCAGATGGCTAAAAGAAGGCGAAAAGAATACCAAATTCTTTCATCTTTCCACCATTCAACGCCGAATGCATAACAACATCGCCTTCATCAACAACAATCAAGGGGACCGAATAGAAAAGCACGAAGAAATTGAGAAGGCATTCAGAGATCACTTCCAGGAAGCTCTTAAAGAACAACCAGGAAGCCGTGAAGCTGCCATCAAAGTAGTCACTCAGCATATTCCAAAGCTAATCACTGAAGATCAAAATCAAAATCTCCTGAAACAAGTCACCATGCAGGAGGTCGAAGAAGCTATGGTGCAACTCAAAGATGGTAAGGCACCTGGGCCTGATGGTTTTACTGCTAACTTCTTTCATGAATTTTGGGATCTGATCAGATCGGAAGTCTGGGACTTAGTGGAAGAATCCTGCTCCATGCATTGGGTCCTTCCCTCCCTCAACTCCACATTCATAGCTCTTGTCCCCAAAAGCGAAGAAGCCAATACGCCTGACAAATTCCGGCCAATTGCCCTCTGTAATGTCATCTACAAGCTCATTTCCAAGGTTGTGGCCAATCGACTCAAACCCCTCCTTCCTCTTCTTATTCTACCGGAACAAACAGGGTATGTCAAGGGTCGTCAGATCATGGATGGCATAATCTTATCCAATGAAGTAATCCATTCGCTAAAAATTCTCAAAAAATCAGGCATGATAATGAAGCTTGATCTATCTAAGGCCTTTGACAAACTAAGTTGGGAGTACATTCAGCAAATGCTGCTTGCCTTCGGATTTAGTGCAACTTGGACTCGATGGATTATGAACCTCATATCCTCCCCTTGCTTTTCAGTCCTCCTCAATGGCTCCCCATCCCTTCCCTTCCGTTCATCGCGAGGCATTCGTCAAGGGGACCCTCTCTCCCCGTTCATTTTCATCCTCATGGCGGAAGGGCTCAGTCGCCTCCTCCATCACGCTGTTTCCTCCAAAGCAGTTAAAGGCTTAGCACTTCATGGTCTCAATCCGCTGTCGCATCAGCAATTTGTGGATGATACGATGCTTTTTGGTCACTCCTCTTCCCAAGAAGCTAAAGCCTTCAAATCTTTGCTCTCTCTTTTCTCTGAAGCCTCTGGCACTTCCATCAATGCCTCCAAGTCTCAACTTTTTTTCTTCAATACCCCTGTCTCCACTCAGCACAACATTGCTCGAATTCTAGGCTTCTCCATTGCTATTCTGCCATCCAAGTACTTGGGGGCTCCTCTCATGGCTTCGGCCCTCAAGCACGCATCCTGGCGCACGCTGTTAGATAAATTGGAAGCGAGACTCTCTTCCTGGACTTACCGATCGCTCAACATAGCCAATAGACTCATTTTGATCAAGTCTGTCCTCCAAGCAATGCCTCTGTATCTCTTTTCTATTCTAGCAGCACCAAAGTGGGTGCTCAAGGCTATCCATAACCTCCAACGGGGCTTTCTATGGGGATCGAATGGACTCAACAGAAAATGGGCCCTTGTCAAATGGGCGGAAGTATGTCAATCTAAAGCAAATGGAGGATTAGGACTAAGGGATCCCCTACAAAGCAATATCACAATGGGCGCAAAAGTTTGGTGGAACTGGCTAGTAAAGCCGCACATCCCCTGGGCTAAGTTGTGGCAGGCTAAATACGCACCAGGAAGTCAGTGGAACGAGCTCATCAGAATTAGTCCGAGCATAATAGGCTCCATGATCTGGAACTCGGCTAAAATTCACAGCGCCTTCATTCAGGCATACAATTTTTGGGAGATCCATTCAGGGACAACAGCTCGTTTTTGGGAAGACTCATGGCAGCAATTGCCAAAACTCGCCACGCTCTTCCACAAACCTCAATGGCAGCACCACATGCAACAGTCAAATACAACCAAAGTCTCTCAGTTTTGGCAGCAACAAGAACCTCCAGATTTCCATACTTGGAAACCAGCTAGATCCTGGCAGACAGACTGGCAAGATGAAACATATGATGACATAGATAAGGAGCTTCTTCAAAGGAAAATTATTCCTTCCTCCCAACAGGACAAATTGAGATGGGGACACACCTCAAGAGGGATCTTCACCACCAAGGAGGCCTATTCCATACGCTATGATCAAAGTACTCATGACAAGGATCAATTATGGACGCATGTATGGCAGCCAAAATTATGGCCCAAAATATCCACCTTCCTATGGCTACTAAGCAAACGACGTATTCTTACTTGGGATAATCTCCAAAGAAGAGGCTTTATAGGCCCCTCTCGATGCCCCAATTGCAACGCTCAGGAGGAAACCATCGCTCATCTCATGGAGACATGTCCTCTCGCAGCTCAGATATGGAATAAGGTAGATCACTGCAATAACGGAAGACGGGAAAGGCAAGGGGACATCGCAAGCATTCTACGAAGTTGGCCCAAGCAACCCTATCAAAGCCCCATTTTGAACTCTTTATGGAATCTCATTCCAGGCTTTCTATACTGGGCATTATGGAAGGAAAGAAACAATCGAGTCTTCAACAACAAGAGCAGATCAGCAGAAATCCTCTGGCTTCTCCTAAAGTATAACCTCCAAGAAACGCTAGCACTCAGAGCTTGGACAGAAAATGACTGGCCTACTTCACCTCAGGAAAAATACATCTGGAAGACCTGGAATCTTAACATCACCTACTCCCAATTGGATACTCACCGAATTCCCTCCAAAAGCACATCCCCCTCCCAATGGTCCCCCCCTGCAAGAGCTTCTTCCAAACTCAACTTTGATGGGGCTGCTAAGGGGAATCCGGGTCCATCAGGGTTTGGAGGAGTCATCAGAAATGCAGAGGGATTGGTAGCATTCATCTATTATGGTTCAAGTGGGACAAATACCAATAACATGGCGGAGTTGGAAGGAATGTGGAAAGGAATCTGTATGGCTGATCACCACAACTTCTATCCATTGGAAGTAGAAGGAGATTCCCAAATTCTAATCAATGCAGCAATCAGAATCCAAGCAGGGTCCTCAGCAGCTAAAATCGCCTCCAGCTGGAGACTTCTCAGCAGACTGGAAGCATTGGAAGACAGGCTACGACGCCCTAACAATATCATCTTCAAGCATGTTAGGCGCACAGCCAACAAAGTTGCTGATAGACTTGCAAACCAAGGGGTGAATCAGCAGGGTCCTCAATACGCAGGTTCTCTCCATGATGCAAAGGACACAAAACTTCAACAGGACTGCCACACGTTGGTGCTCCAGGATCTTCACCCCTCGGATGCGGGTGCAAGCATGGCATAACGGTATGGGGGCGGGCTTTCCACTAGGCAAGTGGCAGCCCAGGCCCGCCACATGTCACCGGCATTTAACTCACGGAGTTAATACACCCTCTAGACACTTCCTCCACGGCATTCGAACTATTATGTCCTCCCCTCCTCACGCGAAGTCTGCATTTCCGTCCTCCGGGAAACTTATGACGAGTTCTGGTTCGCACATGGCAAGCCGCAGGTCTTCTCCTTATAATTACAGTGACTGCAGCGAGGTAATGTATTGTTTATGGCTTTTCTGGGTTTACTACTGGTCTGGTAGCTCTGTGTTGTGGCATGTTCAGAGAGAAAGGAGCGGCGACGCAGCAAACCGGCTCCCTGCTCTTCCCTCCCCTCTCTCTGTGCTCAATTGCAGTTGCTGGTGGCCTGCGATCAAGCCTCGTCTTGTTTTCTTACCTGGGCCTTCAGTCATTCCCTGGTCTGCGCTTTGGTTTGCTCAGTTCTGCTGTAGCAATCCCCTCCTGCAATTTCAGGCGCCTTCTGTTGCAAATTCCTGTGCCCTCTGGCCTTCTGTTGTAATTTCCTGTGCCCTCTGGCCTTCTCGTGCCTCTATGCCTCCGCTGCATTATTCCCATTCCTTTCTGCATCGCTCCTGCCTCCTCTGTGTCCACCCCAGTCTGCAATGCCTAAGGAAAGGCTACGAGCTAGCTGCCGCCGTGGCGGGTCTCGGGGAGGGGCGAGAGGTCGTGCCTCCATCCCTCGTTCCTCTGACTCGCTGTTGGACGATGCAAACAGTGCTCGTCGCCGATGCGGAAGAAGACCAGGGCAAGCCCAAGCCCTGGCTTGCCATCATAGCTTCCATCCCTCCTCCCGCTTCAGTTTTCCCTGCCTTCTGGATTTCGACACATACTATGTGTCTGTTAAAATTGAAAAATGTGAGCATGAGGCTCAGGGACCAGCAGCAGCGGAACACAGGCCTCCGGCTCCAATTCTGGAACAGCCTCCCTTGTCACCTGCACAGAGGGTCGGACCTGCAATTCTGCCTCTAGCTCCAGAACAGGGGCAGCATCACGCGGCAAAAGCATCAGCGGGAGCAGTGGCCGGTCCAAGCGCACCTGCAGAAGATGACGCGCCTCACACCGATTCAAGCGAGCCGGATCCATATGCTTGCCGAGTGGTGGAAGAGGTGCCATCAACCTCTGTGGACGACTGAACCGGTTGGCGACGAGTATGGCAATGTCTTTTGTTTTTCTGTTGGGTAATCACATGCCTCTTCTTCAGTACTCTTTCGATATGTAAGGTTGGTGCACTGTCTACGGCGGCACAACCACAGTTCTTATGCTATGCTTATATATGCGGTGTCAATGGCGGAATCTAGTGTCCAGGACTATGTTTTGAGTCAGTCTGGGGGTTCTGGGTTATGATTAAGAGTCTGTATGTCGGAAAATATTTGGGTTTCAGGTCTTTTCTCCTCTCTGTCAGAGTTTTGTAATAGCAGGGAAGTCTCCCAATCTTGGGGAAGGACAAATGCCTGGCTGGTCATGGTTAACACTGCTGCAAAATCCATCTCTGTAGGATGGTGCTATCCGAGGTCCGCCTCGTTGTAAATTTTTGACTTTTTGTACCATAATAGAATTAGTATAATTTACAAAAAAAAAAAATATTTTTTTAAGATATAAATGTTTGCAGAGATATAATATTTGAATTGTAGAAATTTTTATCTTGATTAACATTTCATTTATTTAACTTTGATTTTGTTAAAAATGCATTTATCACTATAATTAGTTTTCCGTCAAATTAGATTTTTTTATTTTTATTGATTTAACTATTATACAAATCAATCTTGTGAAAAATAAACCAAAACAAATATATGAATCAAGCAAAATGGTGGCAACTCGCCCTGTACTGAGTAGAAACTTTCATGGACATTGCTTACAACTCCTTATTTAATGGTGGCAACTTGCCCTGTACTGAGTATAAACTTTCATGGACATTGCTTAAGTCATGGTTTTAGGACCAATTGGTGTGCATAATCTATCCAAGTAGAGCATTCTGAGTCACGTAGAAACGTGTTATATGAACATGTTAAAATTTGATAGCTAGTGTGAGTGTCCGTAGTGGTAGGTTGGGTGATTAGGCGTGGAAGTTTAATCAGTTTACAGGTTACAATTTTAGAATTTTTCATTATTGCCGTGTCAATCCTTTCCCTACTATGTTCGCTGTCTATAGTATAGTTTGTTTAGTCTTTTCTTATAACTGTTTCCAATCTTGCAAGTTATTATCAATATTATTTGAACCCTTTCCATTTTACGGTTTTTCATTTAAATGGCGAATTCCAAACATGGTATGCTCAAATTCATTAGAAAACAAAAACAATTTGATCGATGCTTTCACCCTCAATAATATGTGGCCACTGGATATTCATATATCATTACACCAAAGCCATAAAGCTTCACATGGTTTTTTTTTTTTTTTAACTAAAAAAATCAAATCCATGAAGCTTTACATGGTTTTTTTTAACTAAAAAATTCAAATGACAATTCAAACAACTTTGGAACCTATATAATGTTACCCGAAATTAGACCATGTGAGGACCAAACCTCCCTCACATAATTTCTGTTATATATTAATCTAATTTTCTAAAGGAGTTGCAAAAGTTTAATGATACATATATGTCAAATCCAATGTGAGTGTCATTGTGAAAGGCGTAGCTGGGATATTTTTGCACCGAATTCCCGGGTACTTGATATAAATGGATTAGGTATGGAATCTATTTATAATTAATATAACCAATATTTTTAATATTATTATAGTTTTAATATTTTATTATTAAAATTATTAATACTATAGTAGTACGTTGTAGTTTTAGAGGATTAGAAGGAACTGTTTTGGTTATATTAGTTATGTAATGCCATAGACTTGAATATGGGTATATGTATATTTATTGGGATAATTGGAATGTGGAAGTGAAGTTTAATGTAGTAACTATATTTAAAGTTAGATTTTAATATTATGTGGGATATTTTCTAATTAAAATTATAGATGAGAAGAAATTGGTTTGATATAAAAATAATAAAAAAATTTAATACATATATATATATAAAATCAGAAAAGTTTTATAGTGAAAACATCTAACCAATTTCAAATTTTCAATGATAATTAATTTTATTGCTTTCTAATTTTTGTGTTAAAACAGGTGTAATATGTAATGTTGTTGTTAGTACTTGTTTTTTATGTAAAACATAGAGAACCATTATGGGGTGAATGTGATAATATAACTTAGTTATATTAAGTGCATGATTTAAGCACCACAACTTAGGTGGAGGGGAATCAAATTACTACAAATCTATCGGTACATGATAACATAGTTTTATGATAAAAAGGTGAGCAACAATTAAATAATTTAACTATCAAAAAAATGTCATGGTTAATAAAATATATTAATGGAAAAAAATTGAAAAAAACTTTATTCTGGATTTGAGACCTCTGTGGTATAATATTTTTGATTCATTCATCGGAGATTCCACAGTAAGAAGATTGTTCTGCCAATGTTTCGAATCCCAACTGGGATCTATCATCAGGGCAACTTGAAGCTTGATAGAAGAAGAGCAGCTGACAAGGGTATAAATAGGGATGAGGAAAGAAGAGAAAGACAGAGAGGAAGGTCGGCTCTCACTTTTGAGAAGTCGGCTGCCTCTTTATTATAATTAATTTTT
>APFE030985172.1:14308-53149 GCA_000404065.3 Pinus taeda
ATTAAAACAAACTTAAAAAAAAACACAAACTTCAACATGGATAACAAAAAGGTTAAAAAAAAAAAGGGGTTATAACCATAAACCAATGAACTATATATTATAGTTCATAACCTTATCCCCAAACCAAAACACATGTGGTTATAAAATGGTGGACATATATGGTTTAACCATATACCATATAAGGTTATGGTGGTTACGATGGCCAATGTATGGAGGCAAACATGTGGTGGTTATAACAAGTTTGAAACCCAACCAACGTACAGCCAAGTTAATACATGCTCCATAGGGTGGGTGAGTGCGGTCCCGTGGACTATGGGCCTACTCCCCAATCAAAGTCAACAGACATATATTTTATATATATTTTTTGGACATAAGGTTGGTAAATGGTTATGTTAAAAAGGGGTTTGATAAATATAAACCATAACATTATTATGGTTAAGTCAGCCCACAAGATTATTAAAACTCATTTTTTTAACCATTGCAAAGGAAGGAGGACTGCAAGAATTTCAACACTGAAGTTGGCACGCAAATCGAGGCAGTTTAATAATTTTTTAATGCAGGAACCATGAATTTTGCAGGAGGGAAAAATTTTCAACTTCTCATAAATTGACAAAATTTATATGGATTTTACACCTCTTGTTGCCACGAACACAATGGCGCTATCCATTTTTCAATCTGATTTCTACATCTTTTAGTGATTTCCAGAATGCATGTGGAACCATGATTTCAGCAAAAACAGGGAGCGGAGCCATGAGCCATGAAATTTTCCCAAGGAGGTAAAATTTCACTTTGTCAGAATATGGTCGAGTTTATACTTGTTTTTCATGGTTTCTCGCAGGGATCCCAATGGTGAAATCAGATTTGACATCTGAGCAACATATTTTCAGCTCATCCCTGAAACAGAATCTCTGAGGAATCCCAAGGGAATCTAAAAGATTCCTTGAGCTTTGATTTTTCAAATTCTCAGAATTCGGATTTGGGACAGTCTTTTCAGCACTACTAGATGCCACAAATCTGATGGTGTATTCAGATTTGTCTGTCTCTCTTTTCGTCTTTCAGTAACGTTTTTTAGTGCTAGTGCAGATGTCCAACTTCATGTGCGAACAATCTTCTTCTTGCAATCAATGATGTGAGATCAATGTTTCAACAAACTTCAACACTTTGACAACCTTTGCTTTAGGTGGCCCTTGGTGGTGAGGTATATGATGTGTTCATGTACTTCTTCTTTTTGCATTATGTTGTATAGATCCATGATTGATGATTGATGCAGGATCTTGTTATTTCATGTTGGCACGATTCCTTGCTTCATGTTATGCGGTATCTTTCTATATTATGTACTTTATGTCATGACTCTTTGTGTTATGCTTTGAGATCCCTTGTTACATGTTGTTGGGATACTCTAGTTGTCATCATGCATGTGTTTTGCTTTGACATCCCTTTTGTGCCATGTTGGTGGGATGTGCACCATGCTTGTTTTGTGTCATATTGATAGGAGTCTTTTGAATGAGAGTTCTAGCTGTGGAACATCTCTTAGAGCCACTCCTACATGAGGGCATTCTTCCTTATATGATCAATACATCATCTCTGTGTACATCATCTTTATTGACAACACATAATATAACGGCCTACACCATCTTGACACCGGGGCCCGGAGACATAGTCCCTCCTGAACGAACTCCGTTATCAACGGCTTTTGTTTTCATGTGCTGATGATTGTTATGTTCCTCTTCTTTACAGTATGCAGATGGATTCCTTATTGTTCCTTTAAAGACAATTTTAACACATCACAAAAGTAAAAGGTCTTGGGAAGGTCCTTCTTCACACTCGGACCTGGATCAAGTGGTATCAGAGCAGGTCTTTATGTGTATGTGAATTACAGTGTGAACAATGGAACCAACTGTGACAAAGAATGAAAGAGCAATGTACAAGACCATGGTCAACATTTCCAAGAGAGTGGAAATCATGTATGAGGCTCTACGGAAAGAGACAGAGGAAAAGGAGCAATTACAACATCAGTTGCAAGCCACAGAAGAGGCCATGGAAGAATTGAAGCAAAACAAGCATAATCTTCAAACAAAGAATGATGAATTGAAGATGCGGCTACATGAAGAGAAAGAGGAGAAACAAATTTTGCTACGACAGCTGCAAGCAAAGGACGAGGCCTTGGAAAAGCTATAGCGTGACTCATGTGAGGTAAAAATTAATTCTCCATCTTCATGTATGATTCTTGATGATGATTTCGTTGTGTTTGAAAATCACACCACAAGAATTGGCTCTAAACTGTTGAAGAGAATTGGGTATGAAGGAAAAGGCTTGGGCGTTAATGGCCAAGGCATTGTCAACCCCATTAAAGTGGAGGAATTACCCCGTTAGGTAGGACTTGGGTATGTAAGGAAAGAAGTTGGGGAATGCGTTGAGACAGTTAGCGAACCACCAACGAAGGATGATGAGCAGCCCTCATCAGTTATTTCCAAATCAGAAGAGAAGGATGGGAAAGCACCCCCATCATCCTAGGGCAGTTCCCATTGCAGGGAGGGAGTTGAGGCAAGATCTCATTGCCATGCTGACATCATAAACAACAAAGGAAGGTATAATCATTTTCGATCTTCAAATGTTCATTTTGATTAAGATCATGTTGTTAATAATGAACGAAGATCAAGGCATCGAAAAACATGTACTTTTTGTGGTTTACCTAACCATACCTTTTCCAAGTGTTCGAAAAGAATGGGAGCACTCATGAGGCATGAAAGGCCCTCTCAACAGCATGAAAAGAAACAGGTTAAGCAGGTATGGAGGAAGAAAACCTATTGTAGTCATTGCGATAGAAATGGCCATCAAAGAGCCACTTGTTGGAGGCTCCATCCAGAGCAGCGCCTTGAAGACAAAGAGTCAGTGCATGAACCGGGAAGAGCAATTGTTCGACAAGCAAAACCGCCACAAGGAGGTGATCCATTCACATTTATCAATGAAAAATGGTTTCTAGACATGTTGTCGTTTCATGGTTATTCTTTTGTAAATCATTTGTTGCATTTTAAAGTGTAAAAGTGATAATGTGTTTCCCATCACTTGGTCGGCAACAATGATGTCTAGTCATGTTTGAGTTATATTTTGAGTTGCATGTTAAAACTCTGAAAGTGATGTTATGTTTCCATCACTTGTCAAAACAATCGTGTCTGGCCGTAAGTATGTAAATCATGTGTTGCAGTGATGAGGTGTTTTCCATCACTTTTTGAAGCAATAATGATATGTTTCCCTTGTTGTCATATATGGAGTACTACGTCCATCTTATTATAAACTTGACCACCGAGGATGTGTATAAACCTGTGGGAAGCATGGGACATTTGGGTCTTTAGTTTGGTCATGACATTCAAAGCATGTCATTTGCAAACATTGTACTACAAGTTGCATAAGTAGCAGATGTCGGTTCGTCGCTCAAGGCTCTGAGGAACAAAGGTGAAGGAAATGGAAGCGAGACCTTTTCAGGACATTTGTGGTGGAAACAGGGTACAGAGAAAGATGCAAATTATTCTCCATGCTTTTGGAGGACCAAAAACTCCTCAGTGGGGAGGATTGATCTAGGAGGATCTCGAGACGCCAAGGGGATGGATAAAGGCTCGAAATTCAAAATGGAAAAAAGGAGAAGTTGATGGTATCCGTTGAAAGGGCTCGTCTTCCTGATCACGGTGGCGCAAACGGTTTGTCAATCTGAGCTCGTATGCAAAAGATAGAGATCTTCAAAGATTGGTATGACAGAGGAGAAATGGGGCCCACAGTGCGCCACATGGCATCCCCATCAGCTTGTGCGACCCACATGGTAGCGACTAAACCATCGACACATTGTGAATTGGAATTTGCTCCTAGCTTGCACAAAAAGATAAATAAATAAATAAATAAAAAAATATATATATATATATAATAATAATATAATATATATAATATAAATATAATACATATATAATATAATATCTATATAAATAATATATATATTAATAAAATATATATAGATAATATATAAATATAATATATAATATAGATGGACTTAAGGAATGGGAACTGTGCTGCAACTCCAATGACGATCTCTCTTCTTCATCTTGCAAGGACCTTCCCACAGGTTCACAACAGACCAGTTGAGGGCGTGCACGAGCCAGATGGCCTCTTCACTCATCTTAGAAATGAAACACGCCCTGAAGAGGTAACATTATAGTTTTTATTTTTGCAAAATGGGTTTCTTTTATTACAACCACACCTGCATGCTCCCAATCTCCTCGGTGGGGGCAAAATACCCCTGATTATTTCTCCTGGGTGTGAACCTCAACCTCTCTTGCCTCTAGTTGGAGAATTGGTGGCTTGGGCTCCTAGCTCGTTGCGCGATGTCGCCATTATATCTCTTTCTATCAGACCTGTGACAGCCCCTGGCAACAGTCCCGCCACTAACAAGCCGCCGCAAGTGTGGAAAATCGAAATGGGGCTTTCAGTGTCCTGGTCCACATCTGAACTAGAGAAAGACCAAGCAAATGAAAGAGGACAGAATACAACGAACCCAATTTATCCTGGTGCAGTGACAGAGTACTCAAAAAATGTCCCTCATAATCCAAATCTGGAAGCGAAGAAAATATAAAAATGAGGGGTGAATCAGGGTTTGTAGAGAACCCGCCCAAATCATCGGATCGTGGTACCAAAATGGCTGATTCTTACTACGTGGGTGAAGAATAGATTTAAATCTTCATAAAAAAGACAGAGGGCAACCATCATTGTTGAGTCAGGGACTGCCGAAACACATCACATTGAACTACAACAATACACTGAGGACACAACCACTCGACTATGAGAACACTGCATTCAAATGTCGCAGCTGCATCAAACTGGTCATCTCCAATTCAACTGTCCACTGTCCAGAAAGGATCCCAAAGGAAAAAAGAAACAACAAAAAAGGCCCAAAAGGGTGGCAGTGGACCGACTTAATGGAAGAAGAGGACATGCAGACAGAACCTACAGAGAACCAAACAGAAACTGATATATATCCGGAGCAGAAAAATACTCAGGAGGAAATTACCCCAGTCTCTCATCTAGGGCCAAACAATATACAACAACATCAAGAACCTCTTATGGAAGTAAGCGGCATAAAAAGAACTCATGGATCTGAAGGATCTGAATCCGACAAGGAACTTCCATCGAACACACTGGAAATCCCGCTGGCCACTATTACACCCTCGCTCGACTCGGAAGGTTGGAGGAGGGTGGAGAAGAAGAAGGGCAGAGAAGCATAGGCCTGCTGATTTTTATTTTTCATTTTATTGTAATTTTTGTCCTCTTTATGGACAACCATCTGCATATGCTTCTAGCATCTACAACATGTAATTTTTTCATATGAATAAAATTACGTCATTTTTCCTCGAAAAAAAGAAAAGAAAAAAAAAGAAGAAGTCAAAATAAATAATTAAAACAAACTTTAAAAAAACACAAACTTCAACGTGGATAACAAAAAGGTTAAAAAAAAAAGGGGTTATAACCATAAACCAATGAACTATATATTATAGTTCATAACCTTATCCGCAAACCAAAACATATGTGGTTATAAAATGGTGGACATATATGGTTTAACCATATACCATATAAGGTTATGGTGGTTACAGTGGCCAATGTATGGAGGCAGACGTGTGGTGGTTATAACAAGTTTGAAACCTAACCAACGTACAACGAAGTTAATACATGCTCTGTAGGGTGTGTGAGTGAGGTCCCGTGGAGTACGAGCTCACTCCCCAATCAAAGTCAACAAACATATATTTTATATATATTTTTTGGACATACGGTTGGTAAATGGTTATGTAAGATTGGTAATTGGTAAAAAAGGGGTTTGATAAATATAAACCATAACAATATTATGGTTAAGTCCACCCTCAAGATTATAAAAACTCATTTTTTTAACCATTGCAAAGGAAGGAGGAGGATTGCACGAATTTCGAGATTGGAGCTGGCACACAAATTGAGGCAATTTAATAATTTTTTAATGTAGGAACCATGAATTTTGTAGGAGGGCAAAATTTTCAACTTCTCAGAAATTGACAAATTTTATATGGATTTTACACTTCTCATCACCACAAACACGATGGCGCTATCCATTTTTCAATCTGAGTTCTGCATCTTCTAGTGATTTCCAGAATCCACGTGGAACCATGATTTCAGCAAAAGCAGGGAGCAGAACCATGAGCCATGAAAGTTTCCCAAGGAGGTAAAATTTCACTTTGTCAAAATATGGTCGAGTTTATAGTTGTTTTTCATGGTTTTTCGCAGGGATCCTAATGGTGAAATCAGATTTGACATCTGAGCAGCGGATTTTCAGCTCATCCTTGAAACAAAGACTTTGAGGAATCCCGAGGGAATCTAAAAGATTCCTTGAGCTCCGAATTTTGAAATTCTCATAATTCAGATTTTGGATAGTCGTTTTAGCACTACTCGACGCCACAAATCTGATGGTGTATTCAGATTTGTCTTTCCCTCATTTATTCTTTCAGTCACGTTTTGAAGTGCCAGTGCAGATGTCCATCTTCATGTGCGAACAGTCTTCTTCTTGCGATCAATGATGTGAGATCAATGTTCCAGCAAAATTCAGCACTTTGACAGCCTTTGCTTCAGGTGGCCCTTGGTGGTGAGGTATATGATGTGTTCATGTACTTCTTCTTTCTACATTATGTTGTATAGATCCATGATTGATGATTAATGCAGGATCTTGTTATTTCATGTTGTCACGATTCCTTGCTTCATGTTATGCAGAATCTTTCTATATGATGTACTTTCTACCATGACTCTTTGTTTTATGCTTTGAGATCCCTTGTTGCATGTTGTTGGGATACTCTGGTTGTCATCATGCATGTGTTTTGCTTTGACATCCCTTTTGTGCCATGTTGGCGGGATGTGCACCATGCTTGTTTTGTGTCATACTGATAGGAGTCTTTTGAATGAGAGTTCCAGCTGTGGAACACCTCTTAGAGCCACTCTTGCATGAGGAAATTCTTCCTTGTATGATCGAGACATCATCTCTGTGTACATCATCTTTATTGACAACACATAATACAGTGGCCTACACCATCTTGACACCGGGTTTCGGAGACGTAGTCCCTCCTAGACGAACTTCGTTATCAACGGCTTTTGTCTTCATGTGCTGATGATTGTTATGTTCCTCTTCTTTACAGTATGCATATGGATTCCTTAATGTTCCTTTAAAAGCAATTTTAACACATCACGAGAGTAAAAGGTCTTGGGAAGGTCCTTCTTCACACTCGGACCTGGATCAAGACATCAACACAATGTGTTGGCCAAATTCCCTCCAAGGAAATGCTTCACTCACAAAGCCTCAACACCTTGATCCAATAAATCAAGAATGACCAATATTTCCAATCAAACTAATTGGTATCCAACATGCTATCAAATCCTTCGAGATATTCACTTGTAAAAACACAACGCCAATCAATAATACACTTTCACATGTACATAATCAAATACAAACCTCCAGGGTTTTTCAGACAACTTGATGTTGCTTTTCAACTTTCCATAATAGGACTATCAACTGATCTTTGACAGAATATTCCTCAATCATATGTTTTCCTTCCTAATTCTCATGTAGCAACATATCCTCCGAAATTCATTCTTTAATTAATACCAAGCTATGCTCTCCCTCTCAACCAGGGAACACCTTTTTATCCAGACTCCCTCTTAATCTTAGGGAGATTGCTTCTATTCATGCTTCCTCCATGATATCAACTTCTTTTCGACATCGGATAATCTTGTGTGGCTTCCTACCATTTCATCAGAGTTATCATCATTCCCATCATGTTTATCACATCAATGAGAATCTTCACCAAGTTGAAGATTGTGTACCTGCACAACTTCAATAGAAAGTACAACCAAATCTACAAAAGCATGATGTTATTCATATCAAAATCACAAAATCATTTCATATTTACGAGCATCAGATACCCAAATTATAAACAAGAGATATATACTCTTCAACATCTTGCTAGGACACCCTAGACTACTTCATAACAACATTTATTCCATCTAGGGTTTCAATGTGTCTTCCAATGGTATGAAATACCTTACTACAACATATAGAAAACCCTAGAAACAATTAGAAATACATATAGATCTACAAAGCATCTAAAAATATTTCAAAATACATAGGCTAGACTTCTCACTAGGGATTTATACAAATCCTAGAGTTTATACAAACAAATCAATCAAAGTCACTCACAACTTAGTCATTAACCTGACCAGCTTCCACTAAGGTTAGTTCCAACCCCTAGATTTTCTATCAACCATCAATCAGTCACTAACATGACCAAATACCACTAGGGTTAGTTTGCAAAACCCTAGATTTCCGAGCAATCAACAAACTCAACCAAAAATACAAATTTCAACAATCTTTCACAACTCTCAAATTATCATATAGTCATCGTATATCAAATATTTCTATTTCGACTAAGGTTTAACTCCAAAACCCTAGAATTCCAATTTCACAATCTCAGCAATCTTACATAGATCTCAGATTGTTACATTTCACACTAGACAATGTCACTACTAGGCTTTAATTGCAAAAACCTAGATTTTCATTTTCCAACAATCATCTAATAGATTTCGGATTGTTATTCACACATACTAGACAATTTAACTTCACTAGGGTTTAGTTATAACACCCTAGATTTCCAGATATCATCATCCTAGAATCTCAAACAAGGACTTCTATTAAATCCTAAAACTCATGACCATCAATGGCTATGCCAATGCACATATCTAGGCATTCATAACCATACATAATCATATCATATGCCCAACAACATTAATACATCTAACCTAGACCAAGGTAGGGATTCAACTAAGAGGTCACATCTATACATGTCTAGATTTCATCATCATGCAAATATATTTCATATCATGTGTTAGTCACACCAAACTTCACAAATATGAATAAGAGTTAGACACACAACCATCTAGATTACACTAGGGTTTTATCAGACAAACACACCCATACCAAGGAAAGAATTTCTAAGACAGTATAAGGGTCTTGCTTACACATTCCACCAAACCCTAATGAGTCAGGGTTCCAATGTAGAAACATATCAAACCCTATATCACCAAGACTTCAAAGGTTCCAAGATTTTAGACCTTATCATTCAACCCTAACAAGTTAGGATTTCCCGATCATACCAAAATCCCAAAAATTATCAATAAAACTTCAATTAGCATTTCACAATATCCCTATGCAGTTTAGGGTTTCAGGAATTCACATTAGCATACCCTTCGGTTAGGGTTTTCCAGAACTTGTCTAGGGTTCTACAAAACCAGTTAAGAGTGGGGTGGGTAGATTTATCAAGAGATGAATCACCCAAACACGAATCACTAAGATTCAATACAACTAGTCATAACAAAGTTAGTAATAGATCGTCAAATGAATAATCCTTTTAATCAATGTATTCAAAGCATACCTTTGTTCCTTGTCTTGAGAGATCCTCCTTCTTGTAGATGTTTTCCCTAATCCAGAAAATAGAAGGAGAGAGGTGATTAATATTTTAATATAGTCAAAACTAAATGAGTACATGAACCCAAAACTGAAAAGACATGAGATACTTATCTTTGGGAGTTCTTGGGGGCTCACTCCAAAGCTTGAGGGAAACCTACAAACTTAAAATGATACAAAAATGTCTTTTCCAAAATATGTTAAAAACCTATAAATTCTAAAACATATAAAACAAGATATGTAAAGCTACAAGCAAAGGACTTAATAATGTAAGTCCCTAATGTCGGGTTCTTCAGGCTTGACTTTCTTTGAGTCTCCTTCCACAACAAGGTTAGCTTGATCTCTTCCTCCCTTCTTATTCTTTGGATTCTTGGGACAATCACTTTTGTAGTGACCCTTCCTATGACATTGATAATAATCTATCTTGGACATGCCAACTTTCTTCCTTGATCCATTCGATCTCTTTCCTTTGTGATGAGCAACATAAGCATTTGATACTCCTTCAGAATTGACAACCATTGAGACCCTTAATTGTTCTTGACTACAAGCGGTCCATAATTATTCAAAGGTGGGAGCTTTGTTCCAACTGTTAATACCTGCAACAAATGCACCCCAAGAGGGTGGCAATCATAATAGAGCAATGATCACAAGTTCTTTGTCCAGAATAATCCCATCAATGGATAAGAGATCATCCTTCATTCTAGTTATCTTCACAAATAAGGTTGCCACAATATCTTCTTTAGTCATCTTCGTTAGCTCATTCTTCAAACTTGCTACTTGACCATTGTTCTTAATAGTGAATAACTTCGACAAGGCTTCACACATTTCCTGAGCATGATCGATGTTAGCTATGAAGGGGAAAAGATTGTCTTTTATCCCTTCTACCATCAGAGTCATAGCCACCAATTCTAAATCCTTGAATTTCGCTTTGTCGACATCATTGTCTTCTTCTAAAGGCTTCTTTACATTTCCTTTTACCAAGTCCAACACCTTGTTATTTTCGAGGATTAGGTCAATCCTCTTTTTCTAGGATCTGAAGTTAGATGTTCCTTCAAGTTTGTTCTCACCCATGATTGAGTTAGACATCTTCCTTGAATATAATAGACTCCTTCCCTGAGATAGTACCTATGAATGGATCAAGTGCTTGAGACTGTCTTTTTCTTCCTTCTTCACCAAAGCTCTGATACAATGTTGGAAAATCAGAAAGGCAATAAAGATTTTATTGATCTTGATAATTACTTGTGATGTTTCTTATTATTACGATTCTTTATATCTTCTTTTTTTAGTTCATCAAGTAATTACCAAAAGCAGTAGCATATAAAACAATGAATACAAGATGTAGGCACATGCCAGGGCAAAACCCCCCTTGAGGGGAAAACCCAGTCAAAGTAATTATTCCTTTCAATAGTATCCTTTGAGACTCTTCACCCTAGACCTTCCCTCCACACCAAGTCAGCCTCCAAAAGATTGACCTCTTCCTAACAAATTCAACTATGTAGCAATTTGCAGTAGCTAAGAGCTTCCGGCAGCATTCCAACTTACAAGACTTCGATCTCCTAATCCAGAGCATGAAACAAAGAGAGACCACCATCAAAATTTCAACTTTCCTTGACTCCTTAGACTCACCCAATCTCGCATTCACTTCAGCTTCCTAGCAACATACTTTCCCAGCTACCCACTTCGCACTTTTGCCCAACAATAAGATTTTTGCACTTCTGCCGAGTAGAGAGGATTCAAACTTGATGAGAAGTAATGCTCCAAATGAATTCGATGTCCTTCCTTTTATAGGCTTCTTGTGGGGTCAAATAGGGTCTTAGGTCGACTTGATCTTTTCTTAGGCGGACATGGTGTGGAGGTTACATAATTCATATTTGACACAATACTTAACATTTTTACATGATTCAAAAGCCCAAGAAGGGTCTCTTTAAATGTATAATACTTCTATAGACTTAGAATAAATCCTAGAAGTCATCAATGGGGACTTTGACCTAAAACATGGTGACCCAAGCATGAAACCCATGCTTTATTAAGTCACAATAATAATAATAATAATTCTTTTCTTTATTCTTTTGACAAGTACATTACATGATGACTCAAGTACGTTAATGAAGACCGAACATAGTTAAATTTTATAACAGAGGTTTCTATCCTTTAGTACACTCATCTAAGGATGCCTTTACTCTTATTAACTCTTCATCAGACTGATTTCTCTTAAGAAAATTAAAACATATTTCTTACTGGAACTAATTGGCTTGGTTGGCACTTATGAATGAAATATTTGATTTACCCTTGTGTGGATTGATGATGAAGGATTCCCCATCCTTGAAGTGGCAGTATTGGCTAGGTCTCCGCATGAAAATTACATCCCTCATATATATAAGTAGAAACTCCCAAACATGACTCCACATACATCAAGTGGTACTACACCCAAATCCACTTCATCAATATAGTTATCACTTACAACAAATTTTACCTTGCACTATTTTGTTACCTTGATATTTGCATCCTTGTTTACCCATCCCAATAGATATGGGCTAAGATGATTGTAAACCTCCAATTCAAGTTCGTTGACCAGATTCACTACCATGAGATTAGCTTGTGAACTTGAGCTGAATAAAGCATCTATCTCGATCTCCTTGACATGTTTCTTAATGTGAACGAGTTTGGTCATCTCCTTCTCTTCTTGATGAGGAAGGACACTTGGATTCACCTCCTTTTACATTGATGTGTAATATTCTTGTCCATATTTGAGATGCTTTTGTCTTCATTACTCAAATCTATGGCTAGAATATTCTTTTTCTTTGCATCCTTCTTGCGGTTCTTCAAGTTCAACTCTAGATGTGGTTTCCAACACTTTTCCTTAGTGTGACCATCAATATTGTAATGGGTAAAATGATTTCTAGGATCCTTGTATTAATGTGAAATGGTTGTTGTCTTTTCACCCTTTCCCACTTTTCACATCTTCTTCCCCTCCTCAGAAGCTTCTTCGTACTCTTTTTGCTTCAAACCACTCATACGCCCTTTCTTTTAGAATACACTTTCCAAACATTGTGATTGCACACATGCGTTGTCCACTATCCTTAACTTGAAAAACATCACTTTCTTTCATATATGGCTATGTAGCCCCCCCCCCACTTGAGGAGTAAATTTGGGTTATTGGGAGAGATACCCAACATGATGACAATCGTTTTGAACTAAATGGTGTACTCCTATACACTATGTCCCTGCCTCTGCCTAAATTAGTGCCATTAGATCCACTGGTGCTCTACATACCCATTAGGGTAAAAATGGAACTTAATGAGGGTTTCTAAGTCCTCCCACCTAGTTACTGATGGACCACCTTCCATCCTAGGTGTTTCTGTACAACTTTCCCACCAAGTTAGAGCATGTCCCTTTAACTTCAGTCTAACAAATAAAATATTTTGTTCCTCATCTAAATGGTGAATGTTGAAATAAACTTTTGATTGATGTAACTAATTATTCAATTTTAATGCATGAATCTCACATTACTATGGCTTTATATCCCCTTTCACTTCCATATTGAATAGGGACTATGAATGGTTAATGACACTCAAACTTGGTTGCTCTTTCTCGAGCTCTTTTCTTGACTTTTTTCTAAGTATTCATGATTTCCCGATTTCCCTCCCACTTGGCCTTTGAGTTACAACCTCCATCTTCTTTGAATGGTCCAAGCCACAACGAGGTTCATATTGTGACTGATGCTGGTGACTTACGCTACTATCCTTGCAAACCTCTCATTGTTGGGTCATGAGGGTTATTATGAACACTCTGTTTAGCCATGGATATAGTTTTTCAACTTACCCTTAAACCGATTCTTAGATCCTTGCAACTTTCGATAAAATACCCCAAGAAACCTACTCTAATACTAATATGATCTAAAAACTGTCATAGATATTCCATTGGAATAGTTTGTCACCAAAAAATTAAAATGATTGAAATCTTTACCATGAAGGTTAATTTTTCCTTTAGATTTTAGATTCTTTAGTTAGTTGATTTTTGCTTGATTAGATGAAATAACGAGAGATATAGAATAGAAAGAAATACACACACCATCCATAAAAGACACAAATTTTGCCTTGGGAAACCATTATGGGAGAAAACCCAGCTATAAGGTAAAGTTGCTTTGCTCTCTTTTCTTTAGTATAGAAAAATGCCAATACAAAGGAAGAGGTACTCTCTATTGAGTTCCTTAAGACCTCTGGCCTTTAAAGCTACTACATAACCTTAACCCCCTCTATCATACTATCTAAATTCCCACTCCCAATTTCTTTGCTAAATTATGAAACAAAATATAATAACATAGAATGGAACCCCTACTCCTCCTAGTGGCTTAGTATTTAACATAGCACGATAACTAACTAGGGGTAAAGTTTGATTTCCTCAACTCTCGACTAGAGTTATGGGTTTGAACCTTCTAGATTTTTCTTCAAAGTCCACATGTCACTAGCCCCATATGCATGAGTAAAAAGGGTTGACATGGTATCCATTCATACCATGGGGGTCAACACAGTAAGTCAACTTATGGGAGGCATAATATTTGCATATGAACTTTGATTGACACAATTTTTGCATTATTGGAAAGGTCTATTAGTGTATATTAACATCCTTGGGTCTCGCACTAAAGTGAGAAAATGGTCCTAAAAAAGTCTTTTAGTGCCTCAAAATGACTCAAAAACATTTTAGACCCTAATTCTCCAAACTGGGACACACTAGTAAGAATGACCATACAAGTTGATTCCTCCAATTTTTCCATTCTGAAACCATCATAATAAATGACATATAATACAATGATCCAATTTGAATTAGACATCATATAAAGCATGCAATAAAAGTACCCTAAAAACTTTATGTTTAAAGTTTAAAACACTTAACCGCTCAAACTAAGTCATTAAATTATTTTACTATTAGTTCATATACATATACTTTTATTTATTTATTTTTAAATTAAAAATTTTATACTTACTTCTATTTATTTATTTTTGAATTGAAATTAAAAAAAAATTACACATTTAATCATATTTTTTATATTTATTTCCATTTATTTTATTTTTGAATTAAAACATTTTAAAAAAATTAAACATTTTATTATAAATATTTATTATTATATTTAAAAAATCTAATTACCTTCCATATAAAATGATTATTTGATGAAATGATTATTTATTTTTTAACAATATATTTGATAGGTTACATCAATAATAGATATCATACTTTTTATACAAATTCATTTTATTATAGTTGTAAATATATGGAATAAAAAATATGGAAAAATTTAATTTAATTTAAAATTAATAATATAATTTAGAGATATTAAATTTATTTATATATTAAAATATAATATTTTCATAACTAAGAATATAATTTTAATAAAATTTAAATGTTAAAATTTATATATATATTATTATCTTTGTTGTAGCTGTGGATATACGTATTTGGTTGTGTTGACATCTAATTAGTTTTAGCGCTGATCATAAATTAAACTCATGTTATAATGCTAACATTAAAGAAAAAATATATATATTTATTATTATTATTTTCATTTTTGATTAGTTAACTTGGTTGAGGCTTTATTCTGTAATCATAGTTCCGTTGCAGATTGGGGTTGACAGAGATTGGGGTTGACAGACCTGCAATTCAATGTGATTTGTCACATCTCCTTGCCCTCGCTGCTCGCAGATTGTGCACACAAACATAAAATCCTTGTTGATTGTAGATTGCGCAAAAAAAAGAAGAAAATCAAAATTTTTTTAAAATCTACTCAATATAACTGTTCCTGCATATGATGACTTCAACTGGAAGCTATCGATTGTTTGCGTGTCTCCATTGGTCTCTTTCCTTCTACACGTTCAGAATCATCAACATGTTGACATTTAAAATTTCTACTTTCAACTAAACGTGGGTTTTATGTTATTATATTCCAACTCTCTTTGTACACTCTCTCAAAGAGTGAAATATGTAACATATGTATTTTCCAAAGTAACTTATGAATGGGGGGAATATCAGAGGAAAATTCCTTAGCGTATTTCATGGGTCATCCTTTTATATCTAATAAGTTAAAAAAATAAATGATTGGATTATTCTTTTCATTTCTTAATTATGCATTAAATTTATAAAATTTTAATACATTTACTATAAATTCTTAACTTTTAATACATTGACATTAACTATTTTGAGTAGATCATGAAATTATGAGAAAGCAAATTTATGTCCTGTGACATTTGTGAAGCTTGAAAGACATTCTAAATATATTGTGCAAAATATTTGCTATAGAAAAAAAGGGTATTATAAATATTATGTGCAAAGACGTACTTAACAAAAATGCCAATCAAATTAAACCCCGATGTTATAATGTTATAATGTATAAGATCGACTTTGTTCTTCCATTCATATATGTTGTTGACTTTGTTCCTCCATTCATATATGTCTTCATTGTTTTTTATTCTAACTTAATTATAATTATATCAAGTAAGAATATCTAGAATGCAATCTTTGTTTAAATGTGAGAATTAGTTTATGCTTTTCAAAATTTAATAATTAAATTAAGTGACAAAGAACGCTATGGCCTTCTCTAAGTAAGAAAATTATGACATAAATTTATAATATTATAATAAAATTGTAAAAACATTATGAAATAAATTTGATAAGGAATCGATGAGATTGAAATGGCAAAAATAATAATGTTAGTGTTAAATTTGAGGATGTTATTACATGAATTTTAAGGCTACCACCCAAAATTAATTTCAAATTGGTTAATACCTTCCCATGGACAATCTTAGGATTGGTTTGAACGATCTCCAGCGGTTTAATTAACCACATGGACCAAGTTTTTGTGTCATGGGATGTTTGAAAATTGGATAAAGATGTGTTTGTAATAACTATGTATGGATAGAAAAGATAGAACGGCTCGCAGATGACAATGACAATGGCAGCGGCCATCATACAGCCGGCCTTGGGCTTCGGCTGCAGGTATCGCTTCTTCAATTCCAGAGTAGAACACAATGGTCTCAGGAGTAAACAGAGGTTTTTGGCAAGATGTGGGATAGATTATACGTCTTCTGTAAGAGCTGCGGTCGCATCACAGGTTCTCTCCACTCTTATTGCTTATTTCTATGTTGTATAATGGCTTTTAGATTACAAAATTGTTCTGGGTACTGTGGAATCATTAAAATTCAAATGCCCAAATTTAAAACACTGCCATTTTGCACTTGTAGAGGGTAGATTTCAGTCTCCTATGTTTACTCTGAATATGGACCGTCCTAGAGAATTTCACAGGCGAGCTCATTGATAAATTTATTAGCCCTCAGTTGGTATTCTAAAAACTAGGAAAACGTTTAATCCCCTTATCGAACTTTGTGCCTTTGTAGGTTTATTGAATAAACAGAACGCACAAAACCATACTTTCAGACCTCAAAAAACCTGTCCACTTAAACTTTGTCAACAGCATCACCAGAATTACATCTCCAACACAGAGTACTCAACTACACTGGCAATTAAAGGCAATACACAAACCAGACTCATAGGCAAAGTGTACCATCAAAACAGACATTCGAATAACGGTCCAGAACTGCCACCTGACAAAGCAACCAAAAGAAACATAAAATAGAAACAGCAGAAAAGTTCTAAAGTGGAAAGGTGTGTCTTTGATGAACCCCTCATTTTCCTCCTTAAGCTTCATCATTCCAGTCTACATGGGAACTCCAGCTTTTGATAATGAATCTGCCTTGGAATTTTGTTCACAACAGATGTGAGTAAAATAAACTATACCAAGGCTGCTCGTCAGAGCTGTTATCTGATACATGACTGCTTGAAGACCTATATTCTGCAAAGAGGATTTGCCATTCAGCCAGTCCACTGTAATTCTTGAGTCCCCATAGACTTGATGACGACCGACATTCCTCTCAGTGATTATGCTAATTAGAGCTGCCAAGGCTGATAGCTTGGCCCAATTATTGGATCCTTCCCTAAGGCTCAATGAAAAAAAGCTATAATAAGAAGAACCGAAAAAAAAGGATAACCCCCTGCTCCACATTTCCCAGGATTATGCTCAGAAGCACCATCAAAGAAGCTCCATGGGCGAGTTTCATCAATCACTAAAGGATAGATTTGACGCTGTTGCATCTCCTTACTGTGTCTCTAGATTCCTTGTAACAGAATTTTATTCTATAATAGACTTGTTCCAGGTTGTATGTAGCATTTTGAAAAATTATTTCATTCCTAGAGCAGCACCATTGTTCCAGGTTGTATGTAGCATTTTGAAAATTTATTTCATTCCTAGCGCAGCACCATTGTTCCAGATTGTATGTAGCATTTTGAAAAATTATTTCATTCCTAGATCACCACCAGATAGCCCAGCTTACAGCAGTTGGGAATGACCGAAGTTCGCTTACCTCCTGGTCTTCATACCAAGATTTGAAAGCTTTTGGTAATGAGTTCCCTTCCTATTTACCTATTGCATTTAGCAGTGTTAAAGGAGCTGCACATGGTGCTTTTGTGTAGTGACATCCCACTAACAGGTGAGCAATATTTTCCTCACGTTCTTGGCACAGCAAGCATATACTTGGCATCTGTTTTGCACTTTTTTGTAGGAACTCCCAGGTAGGCACCTTGTTAGAGAGGGCTAGCCAGAAAAATAGTTTTTGCTTTCAGAGCACTTTTGAGTTTCCACACGATATGCTAGCACCATTCCTTGTCCATCCTTACATTCTCAACAAACAAAGAGGCATATGCCGACCTTGTGGTCATAATTGCATATGGAAGGGCTTTTTGACCAGATTAGCTCACCCTCTCTTGTCTTCAGCTTACTGACACTGTTTACAAGGGTCTGAGTATAGGCAGCCCACTCCTGAGCCAAAGCCCCTGCAAATCCCATTTCCTGAGCTGATTTCCACATTTCTCTCCACAGATTGACCTGTCTAGGTGCCAAAACATACATGGAGTGATTGGATGTTCAACTGATTCATATATACTTGAAGGTATCATGAAAGCTTGCAGTTTCCTTTTGCTCCCACTCACGGGTCTGCTTCCACATGCACCTTCTTTCTATCCACAATCCTCCAGGCCAGCCATGATCCTAACTTAGGAAATGCTTCATCAAATGCTTTCCAAGCAATTAAGCAGTTTCTTAGTTCTATAAGTTTTGGTCTTCTCCCTTGTTCAGTCCTTGAAGGGTAGAGGCTCAATATACTTCACATGCATGGTATCTTTTTCCATTGAAGAGTCTCCATAAGCTTTTTGTGACTAAAGTGTAACCGAAGATATGTATATTCTTCAATCCCCATCCCCTGAGTGTCTTGGGCTTGTAAAGTTGTCACTAGTTGATTGAGGCCATTGTGTCTCATTCTTTCCTCCCTCTCCAGGAGAAATTAAACACTCTTTTCCTTATCTTTTTTTGAATCCCTAAGGGAGTTGTATGCTATAGAATGCAAAAATTTTGGCGCTACGAAATTATTCTGCAGCTCAGAAAATTTTGCTACGAAAGTTTATTGCAATGACTATAAATTATTCTTCTAACTGTAAATTAATTAACAGTTTCTTCGCCCATGCAAACAATGAATAATTCACTACTGCAAAATTCACATATACAAATTCTGTGGAAGATAATAGTGCTGAAAACTGAGAAAATCTAGTGCACACACACATAAAATTTACACAGTTATTTTTGGACAAATGTCTCCGGAAAACCCAACTTCGGAAAACCAATGCAACAGCTGAGGGTTTTATTATTATGCAGCAATGAAATCTGAGTACAATCTATGGATGCCCAACTGGCAATCCAAATAACAAGTATCTGACAAAAAAATTAGAGAGAAGAAATTCTCTAACTCCACAAGCAATCTCGGCACTGGCTCCTCCTAAAAAACTAGCTGTCCAAACCCTAGCGTAGGCCCTTTGCACAGTCCTTGCGCTGCCTCTCACATGTGTGGCTTAGATCACCCTCCAAGCAAGCCATCTTGCTTGCCTATACTGCTGGAAGTGACTCTCCGGTCCTCTAGAAGATTTTCTCGGCCTCTGGAAGCTTAATCGACTTCCTCCCCAGCGAATTCAAATTCCTCTGCTTCAGCTACTGCACAGTCCTTGCGTTGCTTTTGAGCGGATCACTTCTGTCACTTGTTGTTGCCTCTCTGGATTTGGAAAACTTCCTCCGGATCACTGTCCTTGCCCCTCACTGTCTGTGCTTCGATCTCCGGCTCTCTGACAATTGCTGCTGCTCTCCGGAAATCAATCTGCCAAGGAAATCGAATTGCTCAAGTGTATTATTCAAGTGCCCTTCGAATTCTTCTTATAATCCTATGTTGGAGCACCAACGACCAAGATTAAAACTTAATCAAGGGCCAAGGTCATATTGAAGTCGATCCATGTGAGTTTCTAGAGAATTCTCACCTTGACTTAATTATTTCTGATTGATTAACTAGTTTTCCTAAGTTTAGACTTAGGAAACATTAAAAAATAGGTTAATAATCTAATTAAGTCATTTGTAGGTGGAATTTCCAGAAACGATTTCTGGGTTATGGAGATCTCATGTATTCTAGCCCCTCCACCAAGTTTTCTGACTAGAACATACTCGATGCTACAAAAACTAACACTTCCTGTTAGAGACATTAAAAAATAGGTTAATAATCTAATTAAGTCATTTTTAGGTGGAATTTCCAGAAACGATTTCTGGGTTATGGAGATCTCATGTATTCTAGCCCCTCCACGAAGTTTCGTGACTAGAACATACCCAATGCTACAAAAACTAACACTCCCTGTTAGCGAGGACTGTGTTCTAGTGTTGCACACCCTGCCACAACACCCTGTCTCTATACCATCTCTTGTCACGCTGCAGATTTCTGGCTGCTACTGTCCACCAACTACTGCGCAACTCTGATGTTGCATCCATGTTGCTGGTGACACTGCCATAGTGTTGCCAACCCTGCATATGCACTGCAACTCCCTCTCATTTGTTGCTACTACAACTGCAACTACTACAACTGAGAAGCATCCAAGGATGCTCAAAGTTGTTATTTGATCGATGACTACTTGAAGACCTATATTTTGCAAAGAGGATTTTCCATTTAGCTAGTCCACTGTAATTCTTGAGTCCTCATAGACTTGAAGATGATCGAAATTCCTCTCAGTGGTTATGCTTAGTAGAGCTACCAAGGTTGATAGCTTGGCCCAATTATTGGATCCTTCCCTAAAGCTTAGTGAAAAAAAGATATAATAAGAAGAACAAAAAAAAGGACAACCCCTTGCTTCACATTTCCCGGGATTATGCTCAGAAGCATCATTAAAGAAGCCCCATGGGCGAGTTTCATCAATCACTAAAGGATTGATTTGACGTTGTTGTGTCTCTTTAATTGTGTCTCTATATTTCTTGTAACAAAATTTTATTCTATAATAGACTTGTTCCAAGTTGTACTTAGCATTTTGAAAAATTATTTCATTCCTAGAGCAGAACCATTGTTCCAGATTGTATGTAGCATTTTGAAAAATTATTTCATTCATAGAGCACCACCAAATAACCCGACTTACAACAATTGGGAATGATCGAAGTTCACTTACCTCTTGATCTTCATACCAAGATTTGAAAGCTTTTGGTAATGAGTTCCCTTCCCATTTAACTAAGTCATTTAGTAGTGTTAAAGGAGCTGCACATGGTGCTTTTGTGTAGTGACATCCCACTAACAGGTGAACAATATTTTCCTCACGTTCTTGGCACAACATGCATATACTTGGCATCTGTTTTGCACTTTTTTGTAGGAAATCCCAAGTAGGCATCTTGTTAGAGAGGGCTAGCCAGAAAAATAGTTTTGCTTTCAGAGCACTTTTGAGTTTGCACACGATATGTTAGCACCATTCCTTGTCAATCCTTACATTCTCAACAAACAAAGAGGCATATCCCAACCTCGCGGTCATAATTACCTATGGAAGGGTTTTTTTTGACCAGATTAGCTCACCCTCTCTTGCCTTCAGCTTACTTATGTTGTTTATAAGGGTCTGAGTATAGGCAGTCCACTCTTGAGCCAAAGCCCCTGCAAATCCCATTTCCTAAGCTGATTTCCACATTTCTCTCCATGGATTGACCTGTATAGCTGCATTGGATGTTCAATCGATTTATATATACTTAAAGGTCTCATGAGAGATTACAGTTTCCTTTGCTCCCACTCAAGGGTTTGCTTCCACATGCACTTTCTTTCTATCCACAATCCTCCAGGCCAACCATGATCCTAACTTAGGAAGTGCTTCATGGAATTCTTTCCAAGCAATTAAGCAGTTTCTTAGTTCAATGAGTTTTGGTCTTCTTCCTTGTTCAGTCCTTGAAGGTTAGAGGCTCAATAATAAATATACTTCACATGCATGATATCTTTTCCCTTGAAGAGTCTCCATAAGCTTTTTGTGACTAAAGTGTGACCGAAGATATGTATATTCTTCAATACTGTTAAGTTTAGGTATGTTCTATGCTTAGAGCAATTTAATTCAATTTTCACAGTTAGCTCAATATCTTTTCCGGATTAGCAATCACATCAGCATTAAAGTAAACTGCAAATAGAACATAAACATAAGTCGCAGAAGACAAGCCAAGATAAGAGGACACAAGATATGGCACCAGCCAGGGACAAACCCTAGTGTGGGGAAACCCTTGATCAATTCTTCTTATATATTTTTCAGTAGTTTAGTAGTTCAATAGAGAGAGATAGAGATAGTACATATACATTAGAACTCAACATTTTGACTTGTCATAATGAGAGCAGAGATCTTCTTTAAGAAGATGACACATGAGGTAGCTGATCTAAACTCAGGTGAAGGCAAACTGCTTCAACTGATCCTCCAAGGTGATTTCATCACCATGTTGCACCTCATCATCACGCTGCTCCTCATCATCATGTTGCATCTGTCACTATGCTGCACCCAATCACAAAGTTGCTCTTATAACTGTGCTACTCCCATCACCGAGCTGCACCCAATCATTACTATGCTGCACTTCACTACTGCCTCTAATACCATGTTGCATCCAACTGCTGCATCTAACCATGCTTTCTAACATGCTGACCACACAAGTAGTCACATCAACCTTCAGTGCTTATCCTTGTGCAACCCTTAACACAATATGCTGCTGGCTATGGCCTGCGGCCTAGCCCAGCAGCAAGCAAGGTTGTCATACAGTACCCAGCTATTACCCTTGAAGAACAATGTCTACCAGTCAGCCTTATTGCTACACAGTCATGCTCAGAACAGATCTCAAATGTGTCACGTTGTCATCTACAGTAATGTGACTTAGATCTGACTTTCCTTACAACGTCTAAGGGTTCCTTCCTTACAAAGTTATGGACCTCTTAAACTTCATCCTTTCGCTGATAGGGTCCTCTCCACTTGCGGCCAAGATGACCTCCTTGAGGGCTGAGAGTCGAGACTAGGGCAGTATTGGCCCTACTTGGACTGCGGTTTGTAGCACAAATGACAGCTGCTAGAGACCCTTTATTTCTATGGCTGTAACCTTCAACTTTCACTGCGGCTAGGGCAGATAGATGCCTCTTTGAAACTGCGAATTAGATTGAGTGTTTGGACAGTGGATGAGGAACCTTTTAGGTAGCGTATGGTGGCTCTCTTTGACTGCTAGAGATCTCCTAGAACTGCGGCCAAGTCTTTTCATTATCAACGGCTAGGTTAAGGCTATAGTCCTCCCAATAGGACTGCAGCTAGGGCTTGCATGTACAACAGTCAGGGCACATAAGAACCCTCTTTAAACTACGTCCTAGAACAGTTTGTTAGGGAAACGTTAGGGCATCATTTAGGATTATTCTTGCTGTGTAGGAAGGTCACGTTTAGGGCAACGTAGAACCTTGTCCATGATAGCTTCTAGGGCATCTTCTATTAGGGCAGCGTATCACCTAGGGCATTCCCTCTAGATCTTATCTTCATCAAACCCAAAACAAAATGAAGGGAGATCACAAGAGTGAGTGTGTGAAATGACTTGAAGGCCACCTCTATTAATACTAAAACGTTGAGCACAAGTGGGTTTATTTGGTGGCTGGTCGACCTTAACGAATTGTCCCATAACACTAATAAACTCATATCTCCATGAATACTTGTAGGAATCGGATGATCTTTAGATTAATCCTACACCTCTCGATGAGAGCGATCCAAGAAAAATATCAGCTGCCATCAATAAGATGACCGACATGGAGCTTGGCCCTAGTTGCCAATTTTAACAAATACCCATCCCCTGATTGTCCTGGGCTTGTAAAGTCTTCATTAGTTGATTGAGGCCATCGTGTCTCATTCTTTCCTCCCTCTCCAGAAGAAATTAAACACTCTTTTGCTTATCGTTTTTTGAATCCCTAAGGGAGTTGTATGCTATAGAATTTGAAAATTTCAACGCTACGAAATTATTTTGGAGCTCATAAATTTCACTACGAAATTTTATTGCAGCGACTGGAAATTATTCTTCTAACCATAAATTAATTAACAATTTGTTCGCCCATACAAACAACGAATAATTCACTACTGCAAACTTCACAAATCAAAATTCTGTGGAAGATAATTGTGTTGGAAACTGAGAAAATCTAGCACACACACATAAAATTTAGACAGTTATTTTTGGACAAATGTCCCCAGAAAAACCCAATGTGGGAAAACCGGTGTAGCAGCTAAGCATTTTATTATTATGCAACAATAAAATCTGAGTACAATCTATGGATCCATATTTGGGAATCCAAATAGCAAGTATTTGACAAAAATAATTAGAGAGAAGAAATTCTCTCACTCCACAAGCAATCCCACATTGGTTCCTCTTGAAAAACTAGCTGTCCAAACCCCAACGTGGGACCTTTGCATAGTCCTTGTGCTGCCTCTCACACGTGTGGCTTAGATCAGCCTTCAAGCAAGCCGTCTTGCCTACCTCTGTTGCTAGAAGTGACTCTCGGCCCTCTAGAAGATTTTCCTAGCTTCTGGAAGTTGAATCGACTTCCTCCCCAGCTAAATTAAACTGCTCTGCTTCGGCTACTGCGCAGTCCCTGCATTGCTTATGCTTGGATCACTTTTGCCACTTGTTGCTGTCTCTTTGGATTTGGAAAACTTCCTTCGGATCATTGTCCCTACCCCTCAGTGTCTCTGCTTCAATCTCTGACTCTCTGACAACTGCTTCTGCTCTCCAGAAATCGACCTGCCAAAGAAATCAAATTGCTCAAGTGTATTATCCAAGTGCCTATCGACTTCTTCTTATAATCTTCTGTTGGAGCACCAACAACCAAGATTAAAACTTAATGAAGGGCCAAGATCATATTGGAGTCGATCCATGTGAGTTTCTAGGGAATTCTAACCTTGACTTAATTAATTATGATTAATTAACCAACTTTCCTAAGTTTATGCTTAGGAAACATTAAAAAATAGATTAATATTCTAATTAAGTCATCTCTAGGTGGAATTTCCAAAAACGATTTATGGGTTATGGAGATCTCATGTATTCTAGACCCTCCGCCAAATTCGTGACTAGAACACATCCGATGCTACAAAAACTAATGCTCTCTATTAGCGAGGACTATGTTCTAGTGTTGCACAACCTCCCACAACACCCTATTTCTATACCATCTCCTGTCACGATGCTGATGTCTGGGTGCTACTGCCCACCAACCAATGCGCAACTCTGACGCTGCATCCGTGCTGTTGGTGACACTGCCATACTGTTGCCAACCCTGCATCTGCACCGAAATCCCTTTCATTTGTTGCTGCTACAACTGCAACTACTGCAACTGAGAAGCATCCAAAATATTGAATCAACTATGTTCAGTATGATGCATCTGTTTCTGAGCTTTGATTGGTACTAGCCTCTGCACTGTCCAACTAAGGATCTGCGTTGTTACTGACTCTACATTGTGACATTCTGCACTGCTGCCAACACTAAACTGCGCTCCTCAGCACCTGACTGCTACTAGTCTGCAACTACCATCCTGGAATCTGACTGCATCAACTGGCATTGGTCCATCCTACTACTGAATATTGTGGGCCCTCGTAGCTAGGTATTGATCCATGAGGTGGAGTCCTCAGTGGACCTTGCCCAAACCTGTAGCTCTCTGGGTCTAGAACACCAAATCACCCCACGTCACTCCTGGAGGTATATCTGCGAACATAGAAGGTCTTGCTTCTCTTGCTTGTCCTTCTTCCTGAGAGGACACTGCATGCTGTAGTGACTAAACTCACCACACTTGAAGCACTTGGCCTTTGATAGGTCCTTCTTCTTCTTCTGCTGTACCCCCTGTCCTTGACTGGGACCCTTAAATGCTGGGGCCACATTCTCCTCTTCCTTCTCACTCTTCACGGCCTTGCTGCTGCTACTGCTGATGGCGCTCTTTAGTAGAGCTCCCCTCAATTCCCCTTGCTACAGATTGGCTCACATTTTGTCCCAACCAGGCAAAGTATCTCTCCCTAATATGCTTTGGACAAACACTTGCCAGTCCTCTGAGACACTGTTTACTGCCAATCGTACAAGCTCTGTGGGTTGGGGTGCCTCCCCAATGGCTGCTCGCTGATCTCGGACCTCTTGAATTCGAGTGAGGAAGGGATCTATACCTTCACCCTTCTGCATCATGATGGTTCTCAACTTCTCTTGGAGAAACATCTTTCGCTGCTCGGAAGAACTTTGATATAGCATAAAGAGAGTTACCCACATTTCCCTGGCAGTATTCTTGCCAGAAATATGCGAGACTATATGATCTTAGATTCCATCCAAGATCTTCCGCTTCGCCTTCGCCATTTCCTTTTTGCACTCCTTCAACTGATCTGCATCCTGGGGTACTACTACAACATTGTCCACATAGGCTTTCAGGTCATGTTCATCTAGAAGGAAGGACATCCTAGCCTTCTAGATGACATAGTTGGAGGCTCACTCCAACCTATCCTGATCTCTAAGCCCAACTGTGGCCATCTTTGAAATTGATCTGGAAACTCCCTCTTCCTCTGCTCGACTGCTGCTCTGCTACTCGCACTCCCTCCTGGAATGCCCAGTTCCACTAGCTGCTATTGCCACCTACAGTTGGAAAAAAAATGGATTTCTTGGTGAGAAACCCTCTGAGAGAAATCTCCCTTTGTGTGTGCAATTTCTGTTCCACTCGACGTTGATTCTACTACTGCAAAACCCTCTGCGTCCAACCAAAGATCTGCTCAGTGAAAATATGAGTTGCTGCTAGAATCACTGTCCTGGGAAAATCGAATTTTTTTGCCAACCAGCACTGAAAAATCGAACTCCTGCCCTAGCAATTCGAACTGCCAATCTGGGTACTGCGTAGCCTCTGAGAATTTTGGTCTGCTACTCCCACCGAACAATAAAATTCTCTCCTTCGCTTCTGAGCTTCCCGACTGATCACTCACGCTCTGATACCATGTGAAAATTTCGATGCTACGAAATTATTTTGCAGCTCAGAAAATTTCGCTATGAAATTTTATTGTAGCGACTCGAAATTATTTTTCTAATTGTAAATTATTTAACAGTTTGTTCGCCCATACAAACAATGAATAATTCACTACTGCAAACTTCACAAATAAAAATTATGAGGAAGATGGTAGCGCTGGAAACTGAGAAAATCTAGCGCACACACACATAAAATTTACACAATTATTTTTGGACGAATGTCCCTGGAAAAACCCAACTTGGGAAAACCTGTGTAGCAGTTGAAGGTTTTATTATTATGCAACAGTGAAATTTGAGTTCAATCTATGGATGCCGAACTGGCAATCTAAACAACAAGTATTTGACAAAAATAATTAGAGAGAAGAAATTCTCTCACTCCACAAGCAATCCGGGCACTGGCTCCTCCTGAAAAACTAGCCATCCAAACCCTAACGTAGGCCCTCTTCGCAGTCCTTGTGCTGCCTCTCACATGTGTGGCTTAGATCAACCTCCAAGCAAGCCATCTTGCCTGTCTCTGTTGTTGGAAGTGACTCTCTAGCGCTCTGGAAGATTTCCCCGACCTCTGGAAGCTGAATCGACTTCCTCCCCAACTAAATCGAATTGCTCTGCTTCAGCTACTGCGCAATCCTTGTGTTGCTTTTGCGTGGATCACTTCTGTCACTTGTTGCTACCTCTTCGGATCTAGAAAACTTCCTTCGTATCACTGTCCCTACCCCTCATTGTCTCTGCTTCGATCTCTAGCTCTCTGACAACTGTTGTTGCTCTCTGGAAATCGATCTGCCAAGGAAATCAAACTGCTCAAGTGTATTCTCGAATTGCCCATCGACTTTTTCTTATAATTTTCTGTTGGAGCACCAATGGCAAAGATTAAAACTTAATCAAGGGCCAAGATTATATTGGAGTCGATCCATATGAGTTTTTAGAGAATTCTCACCTCGACTTAATTAATTCTGATTAATTAACCAATTTTCGTAAGTTTAGACCTAGGAAACATTAAAAAATAGCTTATTAATCTAATTAAATCAACTCTAGGTGGAATTTCCAGAAACAATTTATGGGTTATAGAGATCTCATGTATTCTAGTCCCTCCACGAAGTTTTGTGACTAGAATACATCCGATGCTACAAAAACTAACATAGAATGCCAGTAAACCAGGTTTGGCTTTAAGACTCAGTTTATTAGAGTCAATCACAGCCCCCCGCGCCCCCCGTAATGATAGCCATTTGTTGCACCAGACCTCTATTCTTGTCCATCATTGTGTATAGCCACATCCAATCACTAAAGCCATATTCATTTGCCTTTAGATTGAATCCCAGATATTTAATCCCCTTCTGGAAGGAAATCTTATTGAGCTGGAGGATAGTCTTGAGAAGTCTCCACTGAGCCGCAGGAATGCGTGTATCACTAGGGATGACTTTTCCTTGTTAATCTTCATACCTCTTAATATGGAATTTCTTGGAGCTTGACTGCATCCCCAATTGAACCATTCCCAAACAATAAAACGTCATCTACAAATAGCAAATGAACTAGAATATGCTGTCTTCCCATTTTTATGCCTTTTAGAGCTCTCCTTTGTTTTAAGAAAAAGAAAAACCTGCTTAGTCTCTTTGCTACAAGAAGAAGTAGTAGAGGAGATAGGGTGCAACTTTGTTTATGTCCTTTGGAGGGCTTGAAGGCACTGTAGATTCTGATCCAAAAATGGATCCTGGATAACCCTCTAAATCTTCAAGTCTTCAAAATCTCCTAAAAGGTCAAAACCATCGCAAAAGGAGAAGTTTTAGACTTATCGGATAACGCTATCAGGACCCAAAAATCTGAGGAAAAGGTGGAAATGAGGCCTATCGGAGGCATGAATAGTGAATGCACAGGAGTTGTCGGATCTGGCCGATCAACGGTCCAAATCCGATCGGCATATCACATCGGTGGTGACAGGCGGAGGCAATCAGAGGCATAACATGCGATGGGACCGGGCCGATACGATATCGCGATTGCCGATATCGGCGGATCGCAATCAGTGCTGGCATAGACCCTATCATATGGGAAAGACCTCGGGCTTGTGCGATCTGTGATTGCGACTTGTCGCATCGCAATATCGAATTAGCGCATTACAGAGGAGCAGTTATATGTTATATGTTATATATGCGATGCGATGGCTGGACCCGATGACAATATGAACCGGATTTAATACATTTTGAAATCTGTCAAATGACGATTTTCTTTGTATTTTTGTTTTTCGTTGAATAAATGAAATACGAAGGAAAAGTGCCCGACCTGATGAAACTGGACTTGAAAGGGTTCTGAAATGAAAACTCATAATATTTGAAATCCGTCATAAGCCATTTTTGCGGTGTTTTCACATTTTTTAATGCAATTCTAAAATACAAAGGGGTAGGCTCTTACGACATGTGATGGCGACTTACGGGCAGACTCGATAGGAATATAGTGCGCAATTATGGAAATTTGAAGTCTGGTGAACAGTTTTCTCTGCAGATTTTTCCCGTGTTAGTGCATTTCTCTATGTTAACAGAAAGCGGCCGTTTCAGGGATTTCACAAGCTCGATGCACTCATCCGTTACAGAATAGGTGGCATCCATCCCTGAGGGCGTTTAGCAATGATTACTAATGCTCAGAGAAGGGATTTGAGCAGACTGTGGCTAGAAGACAGAGAGTCGGAAAGGGAAAATGAACCAACAACGCCGATTTGGCTTAAAAGCCACAGAGCGACAGAGACAGGGGGAATGTTGGTTGTTGAGGCTGTTGTTGGTGGTTTTGTTGCTGACAGTGAAGCCAAAGTAGGAAGCTAAGGGGAAGGAGGCAGCAGAGAAGCAAAAAGGCAACCAAGGGAGTCACTTGGAAGCCAGGTGTAAAGCCACGAGAGCTATAAACTGATAGAGGGCAGAAACAAGCCAGAGCCGAAGAGTTAGAGCTAGAGCCAGAGCCGAAGAGCTAGAGTCAGAGCCAAAGAGCCAGAACCAAGATCCAAGAGCTAGAGCCAAGAGCCAGAGCTTCAAGAGCCAGGGAATAACATGGTGCCTGAACCCGCTATTCTATGTAAAATAGTAGGAGTTAAGCCAAGAGCTTGTAAAAAGACCTATACCATAATCCCAGAGAGCCTAGTTGAGTTGACTAGAGCTCACGGAGATGTAGCCCAAGAGTTGTGGGTGAACTTCTAATTAAATTGCTGTTTTTGTGTGATTGTTTATCGCTGCTTTATTTTCTGTTACATGTATTTATACATCAGTTTCAACACATTAATTTACAACACATGAACAGTTAAAAACAAATATCAGCATACACCTATAATTTCAAGCATCTTATCATTTTCGCATTGGTTAATCAATAAGACTTGGGAACATTTAAAGCTTTGGGAGTGGGAGAGGTTCTTGTAAGTTAGACAAGAAGCCTAAGAGCCCCATTTTCAGATCAGGTGGTATTAGAGCTTAAGATTGATTAACCCCACCTTCAAGGAAGGTTATATCAGAATGCTTGATTGACAGAGCAAAGATTGCTTGTCTGAAAGGTGTTTGGACAGTCAAGGATTGATTGTCTGATTGATGTATGCTTGTTTTGTATACTGACTATTTTTTGAGTTTGCAGAGGCGAAGATAAAGCTATAGGAAGCTCGGTCCACAAAGGGCAAAAAGAAAGAAGAAGTCATTGGCATAATGACAACTTCTACAAGTGAGTCCTTGAATTCTTCTTTCTTCATCACAAGATTCTTTGATGAAGACATGAAGCAAGAGTTGTCCACCATTATGGATATGGTGAGAGAAATGTATGAGGATGGAAGGAATAGCAGCAGACTTAGAGAGCAGTTAAATTCTGTGGAGGAAGAGAAGCAGTTGCTTTCTGACAAATTGCAACTTCATATTGCAATATTGCAAATATGAACCTGAAAAGGATGCATGAGTTGGAGACACAACTCTTTGTTGCCCAAGAAGCCTTAGTCAAGTATCAACTTGAAGAAGAGGTAAACCATTCCAGTTTGTCTTCAAATTCCTCTGAGAATGCTTATATTGGTTCTTTTGAAAAACATACCAAAGGCATAGGTTCCAAGCTAATGTCCAAGATGGGCTATGAAGGAAGGGGCTTGGGAAAACATGCACAAGGTATTGTTGAACCAATAATGGTTGAGGAAAGGCCTAAGTATTTGGGTCTTGGCTATGGACAGTGTTATGGAGAAAGTTCCAAAGCTACCATGAAGGCCATTGAAACAACTCCAAGAAGGAGTTGTATTACAGAGTGTGAAGATTATATTAAGGAGGAATGCAATGGCTTGAAACATCATTTACACGATGCAGGTGTTCAGAAGCACACACTTGAACCAGAGAGTTATGGAGACTCCAACAACCTTGAAGAGATTGATGGTGTTCCAAAGGGAGCGACTTCTTCATTTGCTTCACCTCCTCATGAAGGCAATAAAGGTGAAAGAGGCAGGTATAAATCTCGTTCTAAACATTTTCCTTTTGATTGTGCAAAGCATGATAAATTTCCACATATGTATGGAAAAAGAATTGCTTGTTCCTTTTGTGGTTTGGATAACCATAATGTTTCTAGATGTTGGAAGAGAATGGCCACACACAGGAAACTTTTGAAGGAAAAGAAGCAAGAAGCCAAAGGTCCATTGGACAAGGCAAATCATGCTATCAAGAGGATGCACATGCAGTGCACTTACTGCCATAAGCAAGGACATCTTGCTGCAAAATGTTGGACTTTGAATCTAACAATGCTTCCACAAAAGCTGAAAAAAGTGGAACGAGAAGATGGCAGAAATGGAAGTGAAGATTCCATGAATGGTGTGTCTCAGAATGATTCACATGATGATGTTGATGTGCTGACAAAGGTAGTACATTTGGAAGGGATTGGTAAGGAACAGTTAGAGTTCTTATCCGATTGAGATTGCATGTCTATTGATGCATCTACATTATATTTCTTTTCTGCTTCGAAAGTATAGTGTGCTTAAGTGAAAGTTGAAGGATGAAATGCATGCATGAGCATGAGATGCATGAACACAAGGATGTTGATGATTTCCTTGTTTTTGAACATGTATGTGTAATTAACTTGTAGGGTTGATTGCTTTGACATGCATGTGATGCCATGTTGACTTGGGAGAAGTTAACTTGGTCTCCAAATGGAGATAATGATGAAGTGTTTCATCTTTTGAAAAAGAGTCTTAATGGTCTTTTTCTACATGCTTGACTTGAAGAGTCATTTGTTTAAAGACATGTTTTGTGGGCTTATTGTCTAGTCCATTATTCGCATGCAGATGTAAGGTAGGGAGGTATTCACAAGATGTGAAATCTGTTTCTTTGTTGAAGCAGGAGTTTAGGCCATCTAGTTGTTGTCTGTGTTTCTGTTGTTGTTAACAGTTGTTGTTGACAGCTTGTCAAACAGATACAAATGAAAGTTTTTGTGAAGCAGATGAATTTCACATTTGTTTGAGCCACCTTGGATCAATGATCAAGGCAAAGAAGTTCAAACCATCTTCTATAACCATTCAGCAGAAGTTCTGCAGGAAGGCAAGGAGGAAGACAGTCCTTCCTCGGAAGACCAGCCCATCCAAGAAGGGAGGTGGTCAGAAACTTTGGTTCAGAGGCACTATGCAAAGCAAGTGTAGGGAGGCTGAAAGAGGAGGGTGAGTCACTCTCATTTACTATTCAGATCAGTATATTAGTCTTTTGGAGACCAAAAGTTCTCTTAGTAGGAAGGCGTGATCCAAAAATGGATCTTGGATAACCCTCTATATCTTCAAGTCTTCAAAATCTCTTAAAAGGTCAAAACCATTACAAAAGCAAAAGTTTTAGACTTATCGGATAACGCTATCGGGACCCCAAAATCTGAAGAAATGGTGGAAATGAGGCCTATCGGAGGCATGAAGAGTGAATGCACAAGAGCCGTCGGATCTGGCCGATCAATGGTCCAAATTCGATTGGCATATCGCATCGGCGGTGACAGGCGGAGGCAATCGGAGGCATAACATGCGATGGGACCGGGCCGATACGGTACCGCGATCGTCGTTATCAGCGGATCGCAATTGGCGCTGGCATAGACCCTATCATATGGGAAAGACCTCGGGCTTGTGCGATCTGCGATTGCGATTTGTCGCATCGCAATATCGCATCGATGCATTACAGAGGAGCGGTTATATGTTATATGTTATATGTGCGATGTGATGGCCGGACCCGACGACAATATGAACTAGATTTAATACATTTTGAAATCCGTCAAACAATGATTTTCTTTGTATTTTCATTTTTCGTTGAATAAACGAAATATGAAGGAAAAGTTCCCGACCTGATGAAACCGGACCCGAAAGGGTTCCGAAATGAAAACACATAATATTTGAAATCCGTCATAAGCCATTTTTGTGGTGTTTTCACAGTTTTTAATGCAATTCTAAAATACAAAGGAGCAGGCCCTTGTGACATGCGATGGCGACTTACGGGCGGACTTGATAGGAATATAGTGTGCAATTATGGAAATTTGAAGTCTGGTGAATAGTGTTCTTTGCGGATTTTTCCCGTGTTAGTGCATTTCTCTGTGTTAACAGAAAGCGACTGTTTCTGGGATTTCACAACCCTGATGCACTCATGCATTATAGAATAGGTGGCATCCATCCCTGAGGGCATTTAGCAATGATTGCTAATGCTCAGAGAAGGGATTTGAGCGGACTATGGATGGAAGATAGAGAGCCGGAAAGGGAAAATGAACCAACAGTGCCAATTTGGCTTAAAAGCCACAGAACGACAAAGACAGGGGGACTGTTGGTTGCTGAGGTTTGATTGTTGGGTTTCTGTTGCTGGAAGTGAAGCCGAAGTAGGAAGCTAAGGAAAAAGAGGCAGCGCAGAAGCAAAAATGCAGCCAAGGGAGTCAGTTGGAGTTCAAGTGAAAAGCCCAGAGATCTGTAAACTGATAGAGGGCAGAAAGAAGCCAGAGCCGAAGAGCTAGAGTTAGAGCCAAAGAGCCGGAGCCAAGAGCCAGAGCCAAAAGCCAAAGCTTCAATAGCCAAGGGATAAAATGGTGTCTGAACCCACTATTTCTGTGTAGAACAGCAGGAGTTGAGCCAAGAGCTTGTAAAAAGGACTTATACCATAATCACAGAGAGCCTAGTTGAGTTGACTAGAGTTCACGGAAACGTAGCCCAAGAGTTTTGTGTGAACTCCAAATTAAATTGCTGTTTCTGTGTGTGTTTTACTACTACATTGTCTCTGCTGTTTTATTTATTGTTATATGCATTTATATATTAGTTTCAGCACATTAATTTACAGCACATGAACAGTTTAAAATCAAATACAAGCATACACCATTGTTTTCAAGCATTTTTAATTCCGCATTTGTTAATCAATAAGACTTGGGAATATTTAAAGCTTTGGAAGTGGGAGAGGTTCTTGTAAATTAGACAGGAAGCCTAAGTGCCCCATTTTCAGATCAGATCCATTTATTGTTACTAAGATTGATGTTGAGTTCAAGCATCCCTCTATCCAGTTGACCATAGGAAGATTGAAACCCACATGAATCAACATTAATATGACATAGAACCATGAAAGTTTGAAACTCTGTCATATGCTTTGGAAAGATCTAATTTGATTATGAATGCTGCATTTTTTTGATAGTATGGAAATCTTCTTCTGCCACCCAACAACATTATGAATTTGTCTCCATTCAAGACCCTGAACTGTCCAGTTGAAAATTGAAAAAACCTTGCAAAAGATTGCTTTTATCCTCGCAATGACTTTTCCAATATTTTTTACATATACAATTACATAATGACATCAGCCAGAAGTCATGAAGGGACAGATCTATTAGGAATCAGTGAGAGCAAAGTGACTTAAAAGATCCTTGGACTTTCCCAGAGCTCTTGGATTCCTCTACTAAACTCAGCAGATCATCATCAATGTCCTCATAAAAATCATGTAGAATTCGATGGGTGGCTTTCTTTTCTTTCTGGAAGGAGTAAACCATTTTCTTGAATTCCTCTTTAGTTATAGTGTCCATCAGCTGTTCATTTTGGTTATCCTCTATAAAGCTTGGCAGAAAAGGGGAGATTTTAACTATCTTTTCAATGTTGGCCATTTCTGGCTCCTTAAAAAGAGAATGACGTAGCCATATCTTTGATATTTCTTGATAGCTGTTCACTCCGATACCTGTTGTGTTTTTGTATATCCCATATAGCGTTCATACTTTTCCTTATATTGGCATAATTATGGAAAAAATGAATATTCTCATCTCCATTTTCAATACAAATAGCTCTATGCTTAAGTCTCCATTGTGCACTTTCCCGATTTAATAGGGCCCTCCTTTAGTCTCCAAGCTCTTCAAATTTCGTCATTCATCCTTTTTTTGTAAGCTAATTTGTATTGCCTTCCATAAACCAAAAAATATTACATTGTTCAGCCCATCGCTATCATCAAGGTTTTATGGCAGATGGTCTCAACCTGCCCATTGGGAAAACAGGTATTTTTGAAAACATTTGTTATTCATCTTCATTAAAGATACCACTAGCATTTTTCTTGAATATCTATGCAATATGGTTCTCCACCTAAAAATTTCAATTCCTAGGTGACTAATGTGCTTAGGATCTGAATCAAACAAGCAGATTGCTGAATTTAATTAATGCTAAAATTTAGCTAAGAATTAAATAGTGGAAGCATAAAAATTAATTTCACACATGCATAAGTAATTAATCCTTCAAATAAGCTTTTCATTCCTTCAAAAAATTTACAAGGAAACCTCCACAAGCTGCCCTAAAAACAGCACTGTATGCATACCAAAATACACCCTAAATTTGAGCGGAACAATCTGCGGTGAGAGTATGATTGCTGTACAATGAACTGTGTGGATCATATTTGTTTGTACAGACTGTATGGATGCTTGTATGGTCTGTCTGTACAAATGTAGGATTGTACAGTACAAATGTTTATGGATTGTACCATATGACTACACATATATGTACTACAGCCTGCTGAAAGCTTCCTGGATTTTGCTATTCCTGAATCATACTTTCTCTCTCTCGATTGCTCAAGCTGCTCAACTGTTCATGTGTATTGAAAGCCTCTACTTTGCTTTGTCTTTATACTTTCAGTGGAGAATATGTTTTTAAGATTGCCCCTAGTCTAAGTCGTGCATGAGATACACTTTTAGATTCAACTGCTAAATATAAGACTTTCACATTTTTTTATGAAAGTGAATTACAAAGTATAATTAATTTTCCAAAACATAGAATTATTTTTTCAAAAAATATCTCCAACTACTTTTCATACATTCACACAACCTATGCAAAAGTTTCTGTCCGAGCTATAATTCTCATCACTTCCTCTTAGTGAGGAAGGAATTCTGCACCAATACAAGTCTGTCTTTGAATGCTTCAGACTTCCGTTTTGTTAGGGCTTGGATACTAAAACTGAACAACTCTATCTGGGGAACTAACAGATACTTCCTTCTTTCTTTCTTTCTTGGGTCAGTTTTGATCCGTCTGTCCATTGACCCGTTTCACTTCCAACTATGTCATCAATCAGTGTCTGGGTCCACCCGCAACTATGGGTGTTGTCCCTCTGGTGTACCGCCTCACCCCTAACTAGGTGTGTAGTCAATCGAACCAATCAATCTCATCAATTACTACTCTTCATCGATACCACAATATTAGTTACCCACTGATCCATGGGAATATGCTGGAGCTTCACTGCTTCTTTTAGAACCATGTCTCGTATGAAGTGATATCTGATTTATCTATGCTTGGACTTGTCATGAAACACAAGATTCTCAGAGTTTGATACAGCTATGCTTATTACAGTAAATAACTTTAAGTTCCAACTACTAATCAAACAATCCTACAAGTAACTTCTAAAGCTAGATGTCTGACAACAAGCAGTACTAGCTACCATGTATCCTTTCTTTGCTGACCTAAGTGCCACAAAAGTTTACTTTCTGCTGAACCACGATACCATTTCTAATCCCAAGGTAAAGTAGCACCCTAAGGTGCTATTCTTGTTTGCTACACTGCCTACCCAATCTAAGTTTGAATAACCCTACAACTTCGTTTCACCATCTCTAGGATATCTTAGACCATACTCCATTGTGCCCCTCAAATACCCGAGCACATGTTTTGCTTCTATCTTCTGGCTTGGTGTTGACCAAATACATCAAGAAACCTATTAGGTGCTCATACACTATGGGATCCACTAACTCTAAATTTGACGCTTTCACCTTCTTCAAATTAGTGTTAATGGGTATGGACATAGGTTTTTAATCCTCCATTTGAAACCTCTTTAGGATCTGAACTGCATACTTACCCTACCCAAGGAAAATCTCTCTTGCTCTCTGCCAAACCTCTAACCCCAAGAAGTAATGCATCGTATTAATGTCTTTCATCTAGAACTCAGCCACCATGCCACTCTGTGTTGAAATATGTAACTAGGTTCGGTCTTCATAATGTCTCATGTAATCATGATTTTATGTAAAGAGAAAAATGAAATTTATTATTGTTATTTTGTAGCATGGGTTTCATGCTCAAGGTCATTTTATTTATAGGTCAAGCATCCATTGAGTGCTTCTAAGGCTTTGTGATAAAATCTAGGAGTTAAAGAGTCATTGTAATATGTAAAAGATCCTATTGGGCATCATATATCAAGTCAAAAGAATTTATGTAAGTCAATTTGCGTCATAAAGACCTTCCAAGATCAAGTCAACCTATCAAATAACAAGTTGGCCTCATTAAGGCTGTTCGAGCTACATGAAGGGTATATATAAGTGTGCCATTGACCTCATTTGGAGCATAGATTCGATCAAGCAAGAAACAAGTTCGATCACCAAGAAAAGAAGCATAATAACCGACAAAAAGAGGAGAACAAAAGGAAAAGTGAAATCAAAGTTTTGGGATCTGTTTTAGGGCTACATTCTCCCACATGTGTGAAGCGTCTAGGGCATCTTTTGTTGCAGAAATTACAGTCATAAAAGGAGCTGAAATGAAGTGTCAAGAAGAATCAACTTGAAGGCTGAATTGCTAAAGAGTAAGGAGATCCCCAAACAAAGGAGAAAGAAGACATATTTTACCATATTCTAACCACTCGTGCGAGCTAGGGTTTCTATCATTAGGCCAAAAAATTGCAGGTCTGAAATTGAGGTCGAAGGAGAAGTTGTAGTAGTTGTGAAGCAAGTTTGACTCGGGTTGACTTTGAAGAAGAGAAGGTACATCAGGGGAGAGGTTGACTTGGTCTTGAATGGGTCTTTGTCTTAGGTATTAAGGTCTTGGAATTCATGATTTGAAAATTCTATAAGAAGAGAAGAATTCTTATGGGTTTTCCTCTCAAGAGGAGAAGTTTTGGCCTTGGCTAGCATCCTACATTTTTGTGTCCTCTTGTCTCATTGATCTTCATAGTTTGGTAGCTGTTTGTTGATAAGAACACAATAATAATCAAGTAAAAGAAGAAGTTAATTACAAGTACATCAAGTTAAGTAAAAGAACATCTCAAACAATTATGAAAGTAAGAGAAATCACCCTATTCTAGCTGCCCTTGATTTCTCAACATGGTATCAGAGCTAAGGTGACAACAACATGGAAAGGCAGCTTGAAGATCATCCATTTCAAGAAGGATACACAAGGCCTGAGCACAAGAAGAGCATCAAGGAGGGTTGTCCATCGCATCATGTTAAAATTGGCAACCAGGGAAAAACTTCATGTGGGTCATCTTATTCATGGCTGATAATATTTTTATTAGATTCCTCTCGTCGAGAGGTGTAGGATTGATATAAAGATAATCCGATTCCGATAAGTATTCATGGAGATATGAATTTATTTTGATTATGGAATTATTATCAAGCCGACCTACAACTCATGTAGGCTCAGAAGCCAACAGTCACATCTATTCAAACACCAACGTTGTGTATAAATATAAGAGGACTTTTCCTCATTTGCACTCACTCTTCT
>APFE030985172.1:53933-71675 GCA_000404065.3 Pinus taeda
AGATAAAAGAAGATTTGATCAAAGGGTTTCCCCACACATTGTGGGGTTTGTCCCTGGCTAGCCGTCACATCTTGTGTCTCTTGTCTTGGCTTGTTTTCTGTCGATCGTTTAATGTTCTATCTGTACTTTACTTTATGTACATGTGATTGCTAATCAGTGGAATATAATAAGAAAAAGAAGTAAACTGTTATAAGCATAGAACATACCATAACTTAACACATCACAAGGAACACATCATCATAACTCTTGGAAGAAGAAGACCTCAAAGACCCTACCTCCATTGAAAGGACTTAACACATTTGAAGCATCTTGAGAAGTCTCCACATTCTACGTTCTACATTCAAAGGAAGAAAGAAGATGCACTTCATCATCTTTAAAGGAATTAAGGGAATCTCCTTCTCTTGAAAGAAAAGATCACATCTCAATCACCCTTGAAGAAAATCATCAAGCAATCATCATCAAGAAGGCATTTTCAATTGTCAAAGGAGTAGTGGAAGACAACATCATAAAAAAGGCATCGAGTTGAAGATATCATCATCAAAGGAGCATCTTTACTTGACAAGTAAGTATTCTATATTTTATGTCTCAATCTACAATTACTTCTCTCTACAAGGAGAACAACAAACTTGTTGGGTCATCAAATTACCTTGAATGGAAGAAGAGAATAGATTTGATCCTCATAGAAAATGAGGTTAGTGAATATGTCACTGGCTCAGTCACCAAACCTCCTCAAGAGCAATCTCAAGCTCCATCGAAAGATATGAAAGGAGAGATATTGGCTCAAAGGATCCTCATTGAGTCAATTAAGGATTCTTTCATCCCCTATGTAGCAAAGTTGAAGACACCAAAAGAGACCAACGAAAAATTGGTGGAATTATTCTTTGTAAGTACTACAGGAGAAATTATATCGTTAAGAACCAAACTATACAAGATGAAGGTTTCAAAAGGAAGAAGGGGTAGCCTCATACCTTATGAGGGTATCTCAAATAAGAGATCAACTACAAGAGCTAGGGGAAGTAATGTCTAATCGAGAAATGACCACCTTCGTACTCAGTGCACTACCTGATGAATGGGGCAAATTTGTATCAAGTATCTATGGAAAGAAGGAAACTACCCCATTCAATGATCTATGGCCACTATGCGGAATTGAAGAAACTAGATTGAATGCAAAGAACGACGTTGGATCAAGTGAACAAACTCAAGCATATGCAGCGATGGCAAGGAAGAAAGGGAAGTCCCGAAATTTTTTTCAAATGAAAATTGACATGTCTAAGATTCAATGCTATGAATGTAATGAATATGGGCATTTCAAAAGGAATTGTCCTAAGCTCAAGAAGGACAACAAGAAGAGAAAGGAAAGAAATGAAGTTCATGTCACCAAAGAAGTAGAAGAACCTGAAAAGAAGAGTCAAAGAAGGAAGAAGTGAAAGACCTTTACTATGATTGCGATAACATTCTATACTTAGTTCTTTTTAGTTTGTAGAAGATAACAGTCATGATGGAAAGCATCACAAGTATGATAGGATGCATTGATTGAGATGGCATTTTAAGCACTCATCATGATAGAAATGGAATAGCTCATGGCATCTTCATTGGAAAGCATAGAAGGATAACCAAAGTAACAAATTGAATGATTGAAGCAAGTCATTTTGCAAGATAAGAAGATAAAAGTTTGTCACACCTCATCTTCATTAGAAAGAAGCATTTGTAGAATGAGGATCATCAAGATCCTTCATTGGAATCTTTGTTAGAAGATTCACCTCTACTTAGAAGAAGAAAGTTTCTCGTAGATAGTCTACATTCCACCTTGTGTGGGATCCATAGTTTATAAGGATGATGGTATGATGACAAAGATGTGCAACATGTTAAGTTGGTTGAAGTATTATCATCTTCAAGCAAGGAAAGACAACTGCCAAAGGAAGTCTACATGACCACTTGAAGGAAGAGGTATGCATACATTTGGTAATAGATAGATAAAGTCATATCATCACATAGTTGCGGATGAAATGATTAGATCTAATGAGTATGATGAAAAAAGGGAACTCTTCCTTATGAAAAGATACATGAAGGCATGAATACAATGTGCCTTGAACTCTTCTACATGATAGAATCTATATGAACATGATCTCATATATGATATGAGATGGTGGACAACAATGGTTCCTATGATGAAGGAACTATGTATAGAAAATCTTGTGGAAGCAATATGTGAAGAAAGATGAAATAAGAGTTTGTGAAAGATGGAGATAAGTGATCAACATCTAATAACAAGGAGGATTAGATATGACATCTCCGTGGAAAAGGTATGAAGACCTTGTTATGTTGGAAAAGGAGAACCTTGGTAATGTATGTCTTGGAGATGGATTCATGTAGTATGGGAAAGGATGCTGATGTTGCAAGAAGCAAATGACATGACAAAGGGCCATCATAAAGAGGTAATGTTGATTTGATGTTCATTTTTGATTTTTGAAAGAAAACATTTGGTTGGGTTGTAACAGGGCTACCGAATAAGGGTTGTAGAAATTCATGGAAGATCTTGAAAGAAACATGACTTGGAAAAGGTAGCAGTATGAAGGTTAACCAGATGATGACTAAGAAGGTCACTGCCTGATGAAGAGAAGGATGGCATGACTATTGGTTTTGTTGACCACTACGTGTCAACGACCCATAGCAGTACACCCCCTTTTTTCGCAAAAGGGATAGCACTTGATCGATGTGTCTGTGTCGTCCAGCTATCATCATCAGCTTGACTTCCAAGATGTTATGTAAAACTTTTCTGCATGTGTACAATGTAAATAATCTCAGCAGATCTGTGTCATGTATGTAGCGACTTAGGTAAACATACTTTTTTAGTGACGATCTCCATTCTGGGAGGTTTTTTACCTCACCGATCCATTCTCAGATGGTCGATAGAGTTTTCCTCTAGTCTTACCCCAAAGCTGGAATGGATTTTGTTGTTAGGATCTTAGCGAGTCCTAGTGTTCTAGATCGAGTCTATGTAAAAGTAATTTGGGAATAATCCTAACTATTTGGTTATATTATTTTATTACAAATTGCTTGGTCTGCTGGAATATATTTGTGTTCTAGAAATGGGTAGTCTGTGAGGGTCTATTACAAATGGGTATTCCCCCTTGTGATGTAAAAATTATGAAAATCATTATGTAAAGTGTCTTGAGGGTTGGAAAAATAATTTATCCCCTCATAGGTTAATTAATTAAATTTTCTGGCAAAAAAATTAATTAAAATCCTAAGCCAGAAATTTAATTAATTCTAGGTCGTAGGTAAATTTAAATTCTCCAAAGGAAAAATTTTGTCGGTCCTAAAAAATTAAATTTCAAGAGGTCCACGGACTAAGTTAAATTATTTATTTTGATAAATTTTAAACCTCCGATCCCTAGGGTTGAGTCAAAGTCAAATTTTTGAGAAAATTAACTCAAAAATTTAATTTTTGAGTTAATTAAATTAAATTAAATTAAAAATTTCGAATTCCCCAATATTTAAATATTTCGACGGATGAGATTAAAAGAAATTTTAATCTTCATCAACGGTTGAGATTACTTTGACGAGGATCACTCGAACTAGACGTTAGAGGATTTATGTTTAAATAGGAAGTCATTTGTCAGTTGATCCATTCGACCTTTGAGTCGTGTGCTTAGCAAGAAGCTCTTGTGTAATCTTTTTCTGGATATTAAAGAAAGACTTTGGGGTTAAGTTCTGCTGATGCTACTCTTTATTGGAATACTATAAGATGTGTTGTTTTCATGCATAATTTTTTCTAAAGCCATTGATGATAGCTTCTGAAGAGTGATTTGAGTACATGTATCTTGCTCAGTCGCTGGTGTTTGAATAATAATCTAAATTTTGAACGTAATAGCAGGTATCTCTATTTGTCTGAGTTTTATTATTATTTTCTCGCTCTATTTTTAATGGTTGGATCAAGTTTTGCAAAGAAATCTTGATTTTAGGTCTTCTGGCGTTAGGGGAAGTTTTAAGTTGAACCAACCAACTCTCGATCTGTGTTTGCTGAAGAACCCAACTAAATTAGCTACGGGCTTATCATAAGATTTTTTGTTGGTGATGCACGAAGGGTTTCGAGTTAACTCCTTTCATTTTTTTTTTTTTTAAATTTATGTGCAACATAATGGTAGATTTGGCTGATTAGAGCTAGCAGTTTGTAAATTTTGTAATTGTTTTTTTAACATGGGTTTTTCTGAGTTTTAGTTTTTATTATTGTATATATCGTTTGGGTGTTTTCTTGTTGTCGTGCAACTACAGAATTGGGAAAGAAATTTGTGTAGAGTCCAGATCTAGGCCCTGGAGGGTAAGATCTGGATCTCTGGGGTTTATCAACATAATTTTCCACAGATATTATTCAATTTGTTTTTTTTTTTTTTTTGTTTGTAGTCCAAGGGTTTAAAATTTCTTGGATCTGGAAATTTTCATAAGGGTTTTAGGGATAAATCTAGAGCAAAAGGATTTAACATTTTAATCAAAATTTATGGAAATGTTTTAAAGGGTTTTCTGGCTACCATTTATCAGTTGATTGAGTTTTCCGATCTGCTAGCTGGGTTTTCGATTCGCTGCAAAAATTCGATTTTTTTATAGAGAAAACCCTTCTGCTACGGCCTCCCTATTTGACCCTCAAAACCCCTCGAAACTCCTCCCCGATTTCCATCTCGACCTGTGTTCTCCTTCACCCTCGCGCTGCCTCATTCACTATGTCAAACCCTTTCTTCCTTCTCTTCTCCGCATGCTCTTTTCGTCCCTCTTCCCTGCAACATTCCCGTTGTCCATTTCCTTTGCAGCTATCTAAACACTGCCTGCATTAAACCCTCAGCTTTGTTTGCCAAAACACCGCCTTATCCTTCTCTGCAGCTCCAATCTCCCTGCGTGTTCCTCCTTCCCTTGCCTACAACATCCCCCCTCTTCCGCAGCTTCCTCATTGCTTCTCGTCCTGCTGCATCTCCCATTTGCGACCTTTCTCATCCCTCCTGCTACCTGCAACTCTTTCCTCTCTCACCTGTTGAAGTCTGCATCTCCATATCTGCATGCTCCTCTGCCACACACTACTGTCGAGTTGCTCTCCTGCCGCCGCTATTCCTCTTTGACCTGCATAACACACTAAAACAATTCGATTTTTTCCTCTTTATTTCATTTGTTTTGTTTCATTTGTTTTATTCCAGTGTATGCGTTGGGGTTTAGTTAGTTTCTTTTTTATTTTGTTTTAAGTTGATTTTTTTACCTTTTGTTAACTTCTAAATTCATTTTTTATTTTAACTTTGATTTTTTGTTTTGGTGGTTCTCCTTTTCCTTTTATTTGTTTTTTTATGACTTTGGTTTTTATGTTTTGATTTTTGATTTTATTTATTTATTTTTTTTCATTATTTTGATTTTGTTTCAAAAAATTAAAAAAAAGGTTTAAATTTTTTTCATTTTTGACTTTAAAATGGCTAAGGAATTAAATCAAAAGAGGAATTTGAGCTTTTACATTTAAGAAATTTTTATTTTTATGTGGCCTACGACCCATAAAAATTTAAATTTGACTAAGGTCTTTTGATTTTTAGTCGCATTAAAAATTTAATTCCCTCATTTACCACATTAAATTAATTGCCTAAGGAATAATTAAATTGTTAATCTAAAGTTTCTTGGTGTCCTTTCATAGTAGTGATTTCTCTATTGTCAAGGGCGATTGATGTTTAAAATCATTGACTATTGGAGAATGATAAATTATTCTAGATCTGGGTTATTAATAAAAATCATTTTAAATTTGAATCATTGCTTAGTATTTAAATTTCATAATTCTTCACAGGATTTAAATGCTGGAAACTCTTGCAAGATAAAGTTTTGGGCGCTGACATTTAATTATTCATGATCATCGCTTTGCCACATTTATAAATTGCTCTGGATAACTTGTTTTTATTTAGTCTATGGTTAATTGAATATAAAGGCACTGGTCTATAATCATTTTTATCTTGTGGTTGTGTCTTATTTTAATCTATCCATCTCAGTTGACCAAGACTTGTTCTAAATTCATCAAGTTGTCCATCTTTAAGTCTCCTAGAGCCTGTGTTTCACAGGCCATTCTCATTCATTCACCTTAGGGACTACCCCCTTGACTTGTTTAGGAGAGAGTCTAAATAGAGTGAGTAAGGATTAGAGTAACAACCCTTATTTTGAGCATTGTCGCGGTGCCTAGACACTTTGTGCGACAACATTTTTTTGGTGCTGTTGCCGGGGACAAAGTTTTTCTGTCCTTGGTTTCCTCTACATCATTTTAATCATCTCATCTTTATTCTTCCCGTCATCCGGCACAACATTTTTTGGCGCCGTTTCCTCATCATTCTTCTCATTTCTCATTACAGATATAACCATGTCGGATTTAAACAGGAACGCAACAAATTATAAACATAACCATAAATACAGAGATGTAGCAAAAATAATACTTCATTTCATTAATGTAAAATACTGAAATATGCTTAGTAACAGAAATGGAAATAAACTAGCTCGAGCGATGGTAGCTTATCCTTGAGAAGAGATGTGGTAGCTACATGCCTCTGAACTGCCTTACAATGAGGCTCAAGGGCTTTTTTATTATTGAACAATAAGAGCAAACTCTAAACAACCAAAACCCTAACTCGAGGAGATGTAACACCAATAGTTTATGGGCCCCGTTGGGGTTAGTTGGACAACCAACTTTCTAGGGTCGTGACTTGGTCATATTATCTCCGTTTGACGTGCATGATACCCCGTTGGAAAGATCTCTCCGAGGACTACGATAAAAAAGACGATTTTGTCAAATAAACGTTGACAGTAGATTGCCAAAAAAACATTGTTTAGGTTCTCAAAACGGCTCCAGAAGTTTAGGACCCGAAAAACTGCTAAAAATAGTAAACTGTGCTACAATTAAGGAAACTGAAAAACTAAAAGAAACAATGGTGGAGGTCCAAGTGGAATTGGCGGGTGGCCACCAATATCCACTTGGATCATTCCTCCCCCCTTAGTAAGCAATGGTTCCCATTGCATTGAGTTCTTCCATGAGATGAGGAAACTTCTGCTGAACTTGTCCTTAGTGAGCCACTTGCCCTGGTGAAGAAGTTGGCCTGCTTTGACAACTTGATATAGTTGGATCTTCTGCCGGCGAGTGTGCTTGATCTGCGTGTCCATGATCCGATCAGTTGCAGCTTGTTCCATGCAATCTGGATTTAACTCTGTTGGTGTGAATTGTTCTGCAATGTCGGATGTATCTAGTAATGGTGGAAATTATGGCCAAAGACGGTCCACATTGAACACTGGCTGTAGGCCAAGGAATGGGGGAATGCTGAGCTCAAATGCATTGTCTCCCACAACCTTGGTAATGGTGTAAGGACCGTATCAGAGTGGTTTGAGTTTTCGATAGGCTCCGGTAAGGCATTCCTTTTGCAAATGCAACTAGACTTTGTCGCCCACCTGAAACTTGTGTGGCACTCGATGTTGATCATGTTGCTGCTTCTCATTTCTCATATCCCATTTGAGCCGACAAAGCCAACGCTTCTTCGCATTTCCACCAAGGACCAAATTTTTGGACCTTGGCTTTACGACATTTCATCTCATTTTTCTAGTGTCATTTCGTCTCTTCATTTCTCACCATCCTAACTCTCGTCATCTTTCTCATCTAATCCTTTCATCTTCACTTTCTGCACCTGCTGGTTCCCTATTTGGGTGGTGATTCCACTTATTCATTCATTTAATCCTAGACAAGGAGCCCTCTCTGAATATCCATGCCTCCATCCACTAGCTTTTCGGTTTTGCCTTTGGAAACTTTGTGAGAGATTCATGCTCAAGTGGCGACTCCACCTCTTCCATTTCTTACAAGAATTTCTGCTACAAGCTTGCTTCTTGTAGATGTTTTGATTTTCTTGAGCAGGGATCTCTCTCTCTCTCTGATATCCATTTGGCCCATCTTTTTCCCGTTAAGAAAATCATTTTGGATTTTGACGTGTTTGCTCCTTGTGATTTTACTAACAGTCAGGGAGCTCCGCATGGTTATTTTTATGTTTTGGGTGAAATCATTGATGAATTTCCTCCTTTTCAAGGTAAAAATGCTTTTACTACCGAAACTCCCCTTCAGAATGTCAGCCTCTGTATAAGCAAGTGTCGCCAATATTCTAAATATGAAGATGTGAAGATGAAGATTTTCGTTCTCACCTTATCTGGAGATGCTTTAGATTGGTTTGTTAAGTTCCCTGATAACACTTTGATTCTCTACAATCAATCATTGATGCCTTTGAAGATAGATATGGAGATAAAGAAAATGTCAAAGCGAAAGTTGAAGTAAAGGAAACTATAGAAGTTGACAATAATTTCAAGGAGTTAATTCAAATGGTTAAAGACATACAATTATGTTAGGCTCAAGTAATCAAGAATGCAGAAGTTAATCAAGCTCAACTTATTAAAAATATGGAACTTAATCAAGCAAGATTAACAACTGATCATGCTAGGGAAATTAATTTTATGCAAAGCAAGTTATTAGCCCTAGAGGAAAAGATGATGATCATGGAATTCAATCATTCAAATCAAGTGACTGCCATGAAAGCAAGTTATCAAGAAGAAATAAGTTTGATTCAGAACAGATTGTCAATTATGGATGAAGAAATGAGCGTCGTGAGATTCGATTATAATAATCAGTTAGCTACTATGCAAGCAAATCATAAGAAGAGAAACTATATGCAAAACTGCTTCATGGGCATGAAAGCAAAGAATGATAAAATTATAAAGGACATGGAAGTTGGTCAGATATGTCTTCAGATAGGTTATTGACCATAGAGGAAAACCATGCCAAGGAAATCAGTGCTATGAAGGTTGAGCACTCTAACCAGATGGATGCCATAAGAATAGAGATACAAAAATTTCAGCATCGATCAGAGGATGAAAGAAACAAGGAAACGTCAACAAATCATAAGCCTCCCTGTCTGCTATAATCAGCTCCCTCTTATTATGAGGAGGTCATTTGTTCCATTGAAAATGTTGAGAAATGGCAACAAGAAATACCAGTTTAATTTGTCCTTGAATTAAACTGTGAATTAAATTCTAATTCTATTCTCATAGCAACTTAAAATAGTTAAATTAAGTTTATTAAACTTACTTTGGAAATTCAAGTTGGAAGTCTTTTGGAAGTCATCTATATGTTCTCCCTACTTTATAGGAGCCCTGTGTGAGTTAATTGTGAGTTGTAAAATAAAAGACTCAATTTCATGAGTCAGTTCAATTAAATTATTTCTCAAATTGATTGAGAGAACTAATAGTGAGTTAACAGTCAGTGGTGGCACTAATGAACTCCACTAGTGCTTCTTTAGTTAACTGAATATTTATTTATCAGAAACTCATGCATGTCGATTATGAGAAAGACCTAGTTGAAACTAGAGTGTAGGGACAATGTACTATTTGTTTTAGATTTTTCTGAGTTGCACTGATGGTGCATACAATCAGGAACTGATCCTTGAGGGATTGCGCTATTTTTAGAGGCTTTATTTTGCTTTAAATACAAGCTATCCTTCATAGGAATTACACATTGGAATAGAGACTTGGAGAGCTTGTGAAGAGGCTAAGACTTGGCCTTGAGCTTGCTTATGAGTTGGAGATTGAATTTGCTGAGTGCTGGGATTGTTCTAAAGAGAACAAGCACTGTAATTTCATCTTGATTTTCCGGATTAATACAAAACAGATAGTGGGGTTTTGAGCTGTGGCTTTCCCCGGATATTTATTGTGTTATGTGCCTTTGATTCTCTTCTTCTATTGATTATTGTTTGCTTGATGTTTATGGGCTTCTGCTGTAAAGAGTAGAAGTAGATTTTTGTCTCTTGCTTTAGCAAATTGCATTAGCTTGTGAATCTACATGATTTTCTATAGAAAAGTGGCTAATTGAAGGTGAACCGGATAAAATGGAACTGATAAGAATCAGGTTGATGCTTACATGGTTGATCCACCAGTGATAACAGATCAGGTTCATAAAGAAGCGCAGGTCACAGAAGTCTTGAACGTTCTAAATTTTCCATATGAGCGTTTTTCGGATCAAGAAGGAAGTTGTGCGTCGACCACATCATCATCAACATCACAACCTTCCACAAAGAAAAAGCGCAAGAGAAAGAGAATGAGAAAGTGGTTTGATCCATCTGATGGCCGCGAGCAGCTTGATTTTCGGATAGGAAAAAGCCCTGTCGTATGCAGGATTGGATATGGCACATCCGAGAAACAACCAACAGATTTGCCTGAAAGCAGGGAAATGCTCAGTATGCATTATATTGAACGCATATGATGCCATGGGGCATATTTGTGTTGTATTTCTAACCTTATACCCTGTTATTTCAGTATTTCATTTTGTTGTTAGATTTGTGTTTTTCATGTTATTAGGATAGTTAATAAATGAAGAGCTTGTCTTTCCTGTGCGTAATGTTGTATGATGATTTTTGGATGGACGCTGCTTATTTTATATTGTGTGTTGCGTGGATGCGTATTCTGGATTCTCACATTTCTGCGGTGCAACAACGTGTCCCCAAGTAGAGCCAGATATTGACCACTACGTGTCAATGACCCATAGCAGTACACCCCTTTTTTCGCAAAAGGGATGGCACTTGATCGATGTGTCTGTGTTGTCTAGCTATCATCATCAACTTGACTTCCAATATGTTATGTAAACCCTTTCTGCATGTGTATAATGTAAATAATCTCAACATATCCCTGTCATGTATATAACGGCTTAGGTAAACATACTTTTATAGTAATGATCTCCATTCTTGGAGGTTTTTTGTGTCAGCGATCCATTCTCAGATGATCAACAGTGTTTTCCTCCAATCTTACCCCAAAGCTGGAATGGATTTTGTCGCTAGGATCTTAAGCGAGTCCTAGTGTTTTAGATTGAGTCTATGTAAAAGTAATTTGGGAATAATCTTAACTATTTGGTTAGATTATTTTATTGCAAATTGCTTGGTCTACTGGATTATATTTGTGTCGCAGAAATGGGTAGTCTGTGAGGGTCTATTACAAATGGGTTTCCCCCTTATGATGTAAAAATTATGAAAATCATTATGTAAAGTGTCTTGAGGGTTGGAAAAATAATTTATCCCTTCGTACGTTAATTAATTAAATTTTCTGGCAAAAAAATTAATTAAAATCCTAAGCCAGAAATTTAATTAATTCTAGGTCCTAGGTAAATTTAAATTTTCCAAAGGAAAAATTCGTCGCTTCTAAAAAGTTAAATTTTAAGAGGTCCAGGGACTAAGGTAAATTATTTATTTTGATAAATTTTAAACCTTTGATCCCTCAGGTTAAGTCAAAGTCAAATTTTTGGGGAAATTAACTCAAAAATGTAATTTTTGAATTAATTAAATTAAATTAAAAATTTTGATTTCCCCAAATATTTAAATATTTCGACGGATGAGATTAAAAGAAATTTTAATCTTCATCAATGACCGAGATTACTTTGACAAAGATCACTCGAACTAGCTGTTGGAGGATTTATTTTTAAATAGGAAGTCATTTGTCAGTTGATCGATTCGACCTTTGAGTCTTGTGCTTAGCAAGAAGCTCTTGTGTAATCTTTTTCTGGATAATAAAGAAAGACTTTGGGGTTAAGTTTTGTTGATGTTACTCTTTATGGGAATACTTTAAGATGTGTTGTTTTCATGCATAATTTTTTCTAAAGCCATTGATGATAGCTTCTGAAGAGTGATTTGAGTACACGTGTCTTGTTCAGTGGTTGGTGTTTGAATAATAATCTAAATTTTGAACGTAATAGCATGTATCTCTATTTGTCTGAGTTTTATTATTATTTTCTCGCTCTATTTTTAATGGCTGGATCAAGTTTTGCAGAGAAATCTTGATTTTAGATCCTCGGGCGTTAGGGGAAGTTTTCAGTTGGACCAGCCAACTCCCGATCCGTGTTTGTTGAAGAGCCCAACTAAATTAGCGCTGGGCTTATCATAAGATTTTTTGTTGGTGATGCACGAAGGGTTTCGAGTTAGCACCTTTAAAATTTAAAAGTCTTTTAATTTATGTGCAACATAATGGTAGATCTGGTTGATTAGAGCTTGCAATTTGTAAATTTTGTAATTATTTTTCTTACATGGGGTTTTTTCTAGGTTTTAGTTTTTATCATTGTATATATTATTTGGGTGTTTTCTTGTTGTCGTGCAACTACAGATCTGAGGAAGAAATTTGTGTAGAGTCCAGATCTAGGCCCTGGAGGGTAAGATCTGGATCTCTGGGGTTTATCAACATAATTTTCCAGGGATATTATTCAATTTTTTTTTTTTTTGCAGTCCAAGGGTTTAAAATTTCTTGGATCTGGAAATTTTCATAAGGGTTTCAGGGATAAATTTGAAGCAAAAGGATTTAACATTTTAATCAGAATTTTTGGAAATGTTTTAAAGGGTTTTCTAGCTACCATTTATCAGCTGACTGAGTTTTCTGATCTGCTGGTTGGTTTTTCGATTCGCTGCAAAAATTTATTTTTTTAAGAAAAAACCCTTCTGCTGTGGCCTCCCTATTCAACCCTCAAAACCCCTTGAAACTCCTCTCCGATTTCCATCTCGACCTGTGTTCTCCTTCACCCTCGCGTTGCCTCCTTCCTTGTGTCAAACCCTTACTTCCTTCTCTTCTCCGCTTGCTCTTTCCGTCCCTCTTCCCTGCAACATTCCCGCAATCTATTCCCTTCGCAGCTGTTTAAACGCTGCTTGCATTAAACCCTCAGCTTAGTCTGCCAAAACGTTGCCTTATCCTTCTTCGCAGCTCCAATGTCCTTGCGTGTTCCTCCTTCCCTTGCCCGTAGCATTCCCCCTCTTCCACAACTTCCTCATCGCTCCTCGTCCTGCTACGTCTCCCATTTGCGGCCTTCCTTATCCCTCCTGCTACCTGCGTCTCTTTCCTCCCTCAATCGTCGAAGCCTGCATCTCCGTATCTGCGTGCTCCTTTGCCAAACACTGCCGTCGAGTTGCTCTCTTGTCGCCGCTATTCCTCTTCGACCTGCATAACACACTCAAACAATTCGATTTTTTTTCTCTTTTTATTTCATTTGTTTTATTCTAGTGTATGCGTTAGGGTTTAGTTAGTTTCTTTTATGTTTTGTTTTAATTTGATTTTTTTACCTTTTGTTAACTTCTAGATTCATTTTTTATTTTAACTTTGATTTTTTTGTTTTGGCAGTTCTCCTTTTCCTTTTATTTGTGTTTTTATGACTTTGGTTTTTATGTTTTGATTTTGATTATTTTTATTTTTCATTATTTTGATTTTGTTTTAAAAAATTAAAAAAACTCAAAAAAAAACATTTAAAAATCTAAAAAGTTTAATTTTTTTCATTTTTGTGATTTTAGAATGGTTAGGGGAACTAAATCAAAAGAAGGAATTTGAGCTTTTAAATTAAGAAATTTTATTTTTATGTGGCCTACGGCCCATAAAAATTTAAATTTAACTAAAGTCTTTTGATTTTTAGTCACATTAAAAATTTAATTTCCTAATTTACCACATTAAAATAATTGCCTAAGGAATAATTAAATTGTTAATCTAAAGTTTCTTGGTGTCCTTTCGTGGTAGTGGTTTTTCTATTGTCAGGTGCGATTGATGTTTAAAATCATTGACTATTGGAGAATGATAAATTATTCTAGATTTGGGTTATCAATGAAAATCATTTTAAATCTGAATCATTGCTTAGTATTTAAATTTCATAATTCTTCACAGGATTTAATTGCTAGAAACTCTTGTATGATAAAGTTTTGGGCATTGACATTTAATTATTCATATTCCTCGCTTTGGCACATTTATAAATTGCTCTGGATGATTTAGTCTATTGTTAATTGAATATAAAGGCACTGGTCTATAATCATTTTTATTTTGTGGTTGTGTCTTATTTTAATCTATCCATGACAGTTGACCAAGACTTGTTCTAAATTCATCAAGTTGTCCATCTTTAAGTCTCCTAGAGCCTGTTTCACAGGCCATTCTCATTCATTCACCTTAGAGACTAACCCCCTTGACTTGTCTAGGAGAGAGTCTAAATGGAGTGAGTAAGGATTAGAGTGACAACCCTTACTCTGAGCATTGTCGCGGTGCCTAGACACTTTGTGCAACAACAGGTTCAACACTATGTTTCCTTGAAGGGAAGTGATGGAGAAGAAGGCCGATGCCCTACGAAGAAGCTTTGGAAGAAGATGGATCCATGATGAAGACGTTGAAGTTCATCCATGACATGATGATGCAAAAAAGAGGAGCTTTACAAGAAGCTGATAGTACCATAATCTCCACTGAAGAGCAGATAATTGTTGTTGTTAGCAACTCCCTAGTTAAGAGGGAGCTTGGGCAAGTCCCTTGGTAAGAGGGAGCTTGGGTATATTCTTTTTATAGGAATGAGTGGATCCTTCATAGTTGAGTGGGAGAGATAGACACATCATTCTTGTCTTCATGCTATGAAGAAAGAATGGAGGATTGGGTAAGCATCTGAATTCCGATACACTTTGAGGATGAGGTAGGGCATCTCATAGGCAAGATTAGTCAAAGAGGAAATTCCATGAGGATGTGTAAATCCAAGATGGGAATGGTCCTAGAAGGACATACCTTGTGAACATCCGGATGGGGTATGTGCCTTGAGAGACAATGATGAAGGTGTTTATAAATCATTGTCTCCCCAACATTGTGCTTTGATCTTGTGGAGAGATAGAGCTATATGACAATGCTGGTAGTCAAGGCCTTGCTATATGACAATGCTGGTCGATATGATGAGATGCACTAATATAAGCTGAGAAGATAGCTTATGAGATGGCTTACCAAATCGACTCTTCTTATGAGAATTCTTTAGTATGAGAGTGTCCATGTATTGGGTATGTATTATGAATACCTCCCTAGTTAAGAGGGAGTGTTGAAATAAGTAATGAGATTTGGTCTTCATAATGTCTCATGTAATCATGATTTTATGTAAAGAGAATTTTTTTATTATTATTGTTATTTTGTAGCATGGGTTTGATGCTCAAGGTCATTTTATTTATAGGTCAAGTACCCATTGAATGCTTCTAGGGCTTTGTCATAAAGTGTAGGAGTCAAAGAGTCATTGTAATATGTAAAAGACCCTATTGGGTATCATGTATCAAGTCAAAGGAATTTATGCAAGTCAGTTTGTGTCATAAAGACCCTCCAAGATCAAGTCAACCTAGCAAATAACAAATCAGCCTACAAGTAGAGACAAATTGGCCTCATTAAGGCTGTTCGAGCTACATAAAGGGTATATATAATTGTGCCATCGACCTCATTCGGAGTAGATTCGATCAAGCAAGAAACAAGTTCGATCACCAAGAAAAGAAGCAAATAGCGAGCAAAAAGAGGAGAACAAAAGGAAAAGTGAAATCAAAGTTTTGGGATATGTTTTAGGGCTACATTCTCCCACATGTGTGAAGGGCCTAGGGTATCTTTTGTTGCAGAAATTACAGTCATAAAAGGAGCTGAAATGAAGTGTCAAGAAGAATCAATTTGAAGGCCGAATTGCTAAGGAGTAAGGAGATTCCCAAGCGAAGGATAAAGAAGACATATTTTACCATATTCCAACCACGTGCGAGCTAGGGTTTCTATCGTTAGGCCAAAAATGCGGTCATAAGTTGCAGGTTTGAAATTGAGGTCTAAGGAGAAGTTGTGAAGCAAGTTTGACTTTGGTTGACTTTGAAGAAGAGTAGGTACATCAAGGGAGAGGTTGACTTGGTCTTGGAGGGGTCTTTGTCTTGGGTCTTAGGTTCTTGGAATTCGTCATTTGAAGATTCTATAAGAAGAGAAGAATTCTTGTGGGTTTTCCTCTCAAGAGGAGAGCTTTTGGCCTTGGCTAGCAGCCTATATTTTTTGTCCTCTTGTCTCATTGATCTTCATAGTTTGGTAGTTGTTTGTTGATAAGCACACAATAGTAGTAAAGTAAAAGAAGAAGCTAATTACAAGTACATCAAGTTAAGTAAAGGAGCATCTCAAGTAGCTATCAAAGTAAGAGAAATCACACTAATCTAATTGCCCTGGATTTCTCAACTTGGTATCAGAGCTAAGATGACAACAAGAAGGAAAGGCAACCTGAAGATCATCCATTTGAAGAAGGATACACAAGGGACGAGCACAAGAAGAGCATCAAGGAGGACTATCGATCGCATCACAAGGAACACATCATCATAACTCTTGGAAGAAGAAGACCTCAAAGACCCTACCTCCACTAAAAGAAGGACTTAACACATTTGAAGCATCTTGAGAAGTCTCCACAGTCTACATTCTACATCCAAAGGAAGTAAGAAGATGCACTTCGTGATCATCAAAGGAATCAAGGCAATCTCCTTCTCTTGAAAGAAAAAATCACATCTCAATCATCCTTGAAGAAAATCATCAAGCAATCATCATCAAGAAGGCTTCTTCAATTGTCAAAGGAGTGGTGGAAGACAACACCACCAAAAAGGCGTCAAGTTGAAGATATCATCATCAAAGGAGCATCTTCACTTGACGAGTAGGTATTCTATATTTTATGTCTCAATCTACAATGACTTCTCTGTGAAAGGAGAACAACAAACTTGTTGGATCATCGAATTACCTTACATGGAAGAAGAGAATAGATTGATCCTCATAGAAAATGAGGTTAGTGAAAATGTCACGGGCTCAATCACCAAATCTCCTCAAGAGCAATCTCAAGCTCTATCAAAATATATGAAAGGAGAGATAAGGGCTCAAAGGATCCTCACTGAGTCAATCAAGGATTCTCTCATCCCCTATGTAGTAAAGTTGAAGACACCGAAAGAGATTGTGAAAAATTGGTGGAATTGTTCTTTGTAAGTACTACAAGAGAAATTATATCGTTAAGAACCAAACTATACAAGATGAAGGTATCAAAGGAAGAAGGCGTAGCCTCATATCTTATGAGGGTATCTCAAATAAGGGATCAGCTACAAGAGCTAGGAGAAGTAATGTTTGACCGAGAAATGACCACCATCATACTAAATGCACTACTTGATGAATGGGGCAACTTTGTATCAAGTATCTATGGAAAGAAGGAAACTACCCCATTCAATGATCTATGGTCATTATGCGAAATTGAAGAAACCATATTGAAGGCGAAGAACAATGTTGGATCAAGTGAACAAACTCAAGCATATGCAACAATGGCAAGGAAGAAAGGATATTTCAAAAGAAAATTGACATGTGTAAGATTCAATGCTATGAATGTAATGAATATGGGAATTTCAAAAGAAATTTTCCTAAACTCAAGAAAGACAACATGAAGAGAAAGGAAAGAAATGAAGCTCATGTCACCAAAGAAGTAGAAGAACTTGAAAAGAAGAAGTCAAAGAAGGAAGAAGTGAAATACCTTTACTGTGACTGAGATAACATCATATACTTAGTTCTTTTCAGTTTGTAGAAGATAACAGTCATGATGGAAAGCATCACAACATCACAAGTATGCTAGGATGCATTGATTGAGATGGCATCGTAAGCAGTCATCATGATAGAAAGGAAGTAGCTCATGGCATCTTTGTTGGAAGCATAGAAGGATAACCAAAGTAATAGATTGAATGATTGAAGCAAGTCATCTAGCAATATAAGAAGATAAAAGTTTGTCACACTTCATCTTCATTAGAAAGAAGCCTAAGTTGCACGAAACGGGGAAACGGAAACGAGTTTCCGAAATGGGAAGCGATACGAAACGCGACCTCCCCAAATTTGAGGAAACGGGGAAACGCGAATATATATATATATATATTAAAAATA
>APFE030985172.1:75962-95878 GCA_000404065.3 Pinus taeda
CTAACAAAATGAATGTGGCTTACCCAAATTAATTCTTTGTGGCTGAAACTACCCCAAAATGCCAGAAAAGAGGAGAAATATGGCTGTAGCTGAGCCAAATCTGCTGCAAAAATAAATAAAAAACGTATTTCATATTTCTCGCTGCATAAACCTTAGAAAAATTGAAGAAATAGTAAGAAAAAAGCCACAAAATGAAGGTGGCTTACCCAAATTAATTATGTGGCTGAAACTACCCTAAAATGCCAGAAAAGAGGAGAAATATGGCTGTAGCTAAGCCAAATCTGTTGCAAAAATAAATAAAAAACGTATTTCATATTTCTGGCTGCATAAACCCTAGAAAAATTGAAGAAATAGTAAGAAAAAAGCCTCAAAATGAATGTGGCTTACCCAAATTAATTTTGTGTGGCTGAAACTACCCCAAAATCTGAGAAAAGAGAAGAGAAATATGGCTGTAGCTGAGCCAAATCTGCTGCTGCTGAAATCTCTTTCTCTTGTTGCTGAAATCTCTTTCTCCTGCTACTGAAATCCACTTTGCTGATGCTCAATGCTCAAAACACCCTAGCTGAAAGCCTGAAACAACTGCCAGTCTCCAAGAGAAACGACTTGCTGAATAGTGTGATGAGAGAATGAGACAAACTTCTCTTCATAACTTCAGAGAGGCTTCTAGAACCCACCCTAAACCCTAAAAAATATTAGAAAACAAAAAAAAAAAAAAATTAAAAAAAAAGTCATTTTTTTTATGAAACGCGGGCTGTACGGCCGTGAAACGCGTTTCCGGCCGTACCACACGCGTTTCCGTTTAGGGAAACGAGGTGGTACGGCCGGAAACGAGTTTCGTTTCCGTTTCCGGCCGGAAACTCACCCCCCCTGCGTTTCCTGCAACTTAGAAAGAAGCATTTGTAGAATGAGGATCATCAAGATCCTCCATTGGAATCTTTGTTAGAAGATTCACCTCTACTTAGAAGAAGCAAGTGTCTCACAGATAGTCTACGTTCCACGGTCCACCTTGTGTGGGATCCACAGTTTATAAGGATGATGGTATGATGACAAAGATGTGCAACATGTTAAGTTGGTTGAAGTATTATCATCTTCAAGCAAGGAAAGAAAGTTGCCAAAGGAAGTCTAGATGACCACTTGAAGGAAGAGGTATGTGTATATTTGGTAATAGATAGATAAAGTCATGTCATCACATAGTTGTAGATGAAATAATTAGAATGCTCTTTCTAATGAGCATGATGAAAGAAAAGGGAACTCTTCCTTTTGAAAAGATACATGAAGGCATGAATACAATGTGCCTTGAACTCTTCTAGATGATAGAATTTATATGAACATGACTCATATATGATATGAGGAAATACAACAATGGTTCCTATGATGAAGGAACTAGTATAGAAGATCTCGAGGAAGCAATATATGAAGAAATATGAAAGAAGAGTTCGTGAAAGATGTATTTATAGTCATGTAAGATAAGTGATCAAGATCTAATAACAAGGAGGATTAGCTATGAAATCTCCATTGAAAAGGTATGAAGAACCTTGGTAATGTATGTCTTGGAGATGGATTGATATAGTATGCAAAAGGATGTTGATGTTGCAAGAAGCAGATGTCATGACAAAGGGCCATCATAAAGAGGTAATGCTGATTTGATGTTCATTTTTTATTTTTGAAAGAAAACATTTGGTTGGGTTGTAACAAGGTTACCGAAAAAGGGTTTTAGAAATTCTTCTACAACTAGTATACATGAGGTTGCAAGGAAGATCTTGAAAGAAACATGACATGGAAAAGGTAGCAGTATGAAGGTTAACTAGACGATGACTAAGAAGGTCACTTCTCGATGAATAGAAGGATGACATGACTATTGGTTCAACACTATGTTTTGTTGAAGGGAAGCGCTGGAGAAGGAGGTTGATGCCCTACGAAGAAGTTTTGGAAGAAGATGGCTCCATGATGAAGACGTTGAAGTTCATCCATGACATGATGATGCAAAAAAGAGGATCTCTACAAGCAGCTGATAGTACCATGATCTCCATTGAAAAGCAGATAGTTGTTGTTGTAAACAAGTCCCTAGTTAAGAGGGTGCTTGGGTAAGTCCCTAGGTAAGAGAGAGCTTGGGTAAGTCCCTAGGTAAGAGAGAGCTTGGGAATATTCCTTTTATAGGAATGAGTAGATCCTTCATAGTTGAGGGAGAGATAGACACATCATTCTTGTCTTCATGCTATGAAGAAATAATGGAGGATTGGGTAAGCATCTGAATTCCTATACTCTTATAGGATGAGGTAGAGCATCTAATAGGCAAGAGTAGTCGAAGAGGAAATTCCATGAGGATGTGTAAATCCAAGATGGGAATGATCCTAGAAGGACATACCTTGTGAACATTCGGATGGGGTATGTGCCTTGAGAGACAATGATGAAGGTGTCTATAAATCATTGTCTCCCCAACATTGTGCTTTGATCTTGTGGAGAGATAGAGCTATATGACAATGCTGGTAGTCAAGGCCTTGCTATATGACAATGTTGGTCGATATGGTGAGATGCACTGATATAAGTTGAGAAGATAGCTTATGAGATGGCTTGCCAATCCGACTCTTCTTGTGAGAATTCTTTAGGATGAGAATGTCCATGTACTGTGTATGTATTATGAATACCTCCCTAGTTAAGAGGGAGTGTTAAAATATTTAACTAGGTTCAGTCTTCATAATGTTTCATGTAATCATGATTTTATGTTAAGAGAAAAAGAAAATTTATTATTGTTATTTTGTAGCACGAGTTTCATGCTCAAGGTCATTTTGCTTATATGTCAAGCACCCATTGAGTGCTTCTAGGTCTTTGTCATAAAGTCTAGGAGTCAAAGAGTCATTGTAATATGTAAAAGACCCTATTGGGCGTCATGTATCAAGTCAAAGGAAGTTATGTAAGTCAATTTGTGTCATAAAGATCCTCCAAGATCAAGTCAACCTAGCAAATAACAAGTCGACCTACAAGCAGAGACAAGTCAGCCTCATTAAGTTTGTTTGAGGTACATGAAGGGTATATATAAGTGTGCCATCGACCTCATTTGGAGGATAGATTCAATCAAGCAAAAAACAAGCTCGATGACCAAGAAAAGAAGCATAATAGCCAGCGAAAAGAGGAGAACAAAAGGAGAAGTGAAATCAAAGTTTTGGGATCTGTCTTAGGGCTACATTCTCCCACATATGCGTAGCGTCTAGGGCATCTTTTGTTGCAGAAATTACAGTCATAAAAGGAGCCAAAATCAAGTGTCAAGAAGAATCAATTTGAAGGCCTAATTGCTAAAGAGTAAAGAGATCCCCAAATGAAGGAGAGAGAAGACATATTTTACCATATTCCAACCACACGTGCAAGCTAGGGTTTTTCGCAGTTAGGTCGAAAATTGGAGTCATAAGTTGCAAGTTTGAAATTGAGGTCGAAGGAGAAGTTGCAGTAGTTGTGAAGAAAGTTTGACTTGGGTTGACTTTGAAGAAGAGAAGTTACATCAAAGGAGACGTTGACTTGGTCTTGGAGGGGTCTTTGTCTTGGGTTTTAGGTCTTGGAATTTGTAATTTGAAGATTCTATAAGAAGAGAAGAATTCGTGTGAGTTTTCCTCTCAAGAGGAGAAGTTTTGGCCGTGGCTAACAACCTACATTTTGTGTTCTCTTGTCTCATTTATCTTCATAGTTTGGTAGCTATTTGTTGATAAGAACACAATTATAATCAAGTAAAAGACAAAGCTAATTACAAGTACATCAAGTTAAGTAAAAGAACATCACAAGCAATTAACAAAGTAAGAGAAATCACCCAATCTAGCTGCCCTTAATCTCTCAACACCTTGCAATGAGTTTCTGTGTTGCCTCTCAAAATCTAATCTCTTAAGAGAAGAGCTAGACCAAGGGACACTAATATGAGGTGTGGCCCACTGTCACCATAGCCACTATCTCCTGCATTTTTTGGATTTTCACCGCTAGGGAGGCTTCCTTATATTAGGTCACCTAAAGGATCTATCAAGGATAAGGGATAAGGTGACAAGATATGCTTAAGGAGGATTCCTGTACTTAAGGATAGGGCTCAACTATCTTAACAAGGCAATTCATATCCACCAAATTACCTAATTAGGGCACAACATGACCCAGGGCTTGAAAAATAGCAACATAGATAAGCCTTCCTAGGATTACGAGGCCATGAAAAGGCATACAACAAATGCATATCTTCAATTTATGGAACAAGAAGCCTTCAATAAGCCCCAAGTTGAAGCCTAAGGCAAACTAGGGCTTTTCTAGGACACAATCTACCTAGGGCAAATGCCATTTTCCCTAAAATAGAGAAATTATCCATGGGAATGACTTGATTTTGAGGCAAAAACCTCTCCTCCACATGTGGAATCCCTCTATCAAGGAACATTCCAAACCCTAGTTGAGAAAGGTGCCCTAGCACTAGCTAGTGAGGTACCTTATGAGGCTGAAAATCAGGTTTTAGGGAAGAGAAGTGAGTTGAAGATGAGTTTCAAGGTGATCAACAATGTAACAAATGCCAATGCCTTAACCTTGGATGATGGAGCCTAGGAGATGGTTAAAGGTAACTAAACCTTGGCAAAAGAGTAAGGGAATATGAAACCCTAGTTTTCAAACCCTAACTATCACTTTTGTGAGGGAGCAAAGTCAACGAGGAGAGCTAGCTGAAAGGTTCACCCATGGGATTGTATTCACATTCTATAAGTGGATAATTCATGCAATACTATCATCAAGAGTCCATAGAATATTTTCAAACCATAAATTTGCACATAGAAACCCTAGATAATCAATCATTCCATACAATAGCCACAAAATAATAAAGATTTATCAAATACAGGTTACACTTACAAAATAGAATGCATGAAGAAGTCCTTTATTGCTTCAAAATGACATCTCCAAAGTCGGTGAATAGCTCTATTAACAAAAATCCACCATAGATCACATATCCACAAGATACAAGAACACAATTCAGCTAGGCCGAATTCTCTAAGAGGGCTGAAATAGTCAAATGTGAAGATGAGCAAGTGAGATGAACATATCCTCTACTTATATAATGATTAGGTCACCCAATGATATCTACAAAGCCCCTAAAAACAATTTTGATCACTAAATGACCACGGGTTACAAACCAACCCATTAGCTAACATAAAAGTAAGCAAAATATGCCCACATGTGTGATTCGTAGCCTCCAAAAAACTAACATCATCCATCATAAGTGCTCCAAATGCCATGTCCAAGGGTGATGAGGTGTCCAAGAAGGTGTAGATGCCTGTAAGGTCCAAGCTTTGAGGTTTGTCCCTCAAATTCACCTCAATATCTCTATTGGGGTCCCAAGATCCAGCTTGGGTGCCATAAAGTGGTCTTGATCGGTCTCCATCTATCAAACAAGGCCTCCTTCTCTTCAATGTTAGGGCTTCCTCTGTTGATTTGGGGTAGCATCAGAGGTGCTCAAGCCATGAAATTTGGTGGAGAGGCTAAAGCACATGAGATCTCCAAGACCTAGAAATGGTTTGGATAGATTGTACCTGGTTTGGGATATATTAAAATAATTAATATTTTTAATGGAGTTCCTAAGTCTAAACTTAGGAAAAATAAAATATTAATGGGTATTAGTATAAAACTGGGTTAGAAGGTTCTAAAAGTCATGGATTAATCCAAATCTAATCTTAGCCGATGATTAGAGATTTAATCTTGGCTGTTGAAGGACCAACAGGAAAAGTAAAAGAGGAGGCTTGAGGGTCAGTTGGAGAACACCCCAGAGTGATCAGTCATTCATTTTGCTAGAACGGGGTTGCTAAGCAAAATTGAATTAGTGATCAGTAGCGAGGGGCAGTGAGCACTGGACAGAGAGGCAGAGATAGTGCCGAGAGACCAGCGCAGAGGCAGGGAGTGAGAGCTACAGCGAGGGTAGCATCAGAGGTGCTTAAGCCATGAAATTTGGTGGAGAGGCTCAGGCACATGAGATCTCCAAGACCGAAATGGTTTGGATAGATTGTACCTGGTTTGGGATATATTAAAATAATTAATATTTTTAATGGAGTTCCTAAGTCTAAACTTAGGAAAAATAAAATATTAATGGGTATTAGTATAAAACTGGGTTAGAAGGTTCTAAAAGTCATGGATTAAGCCAAATCTAATCTTAGCTGTTGATTAGAGATTTAATCTTGGCTGTTGAAGGACCAACAAGAAAAGTATAAGACGAGGCTTGAGGGTCAGTTGGAGAACACCCCAGAGTGATCAGTCATTTATTTTGCTAGAACGGGGTTGCTAAGCAAAATTGAATCAGTGATCAGTAGCGAGGGGCAGTGAGCACTGGACAGAGAGGCAGAGATAGTGCGGAGAGACCAGCGCAGAGGCAGGGAGCGAGAGCAACAGCCAGAGTAGGCCACACAGAGCTCAGAGGAATTGCGTCATCCATGCAGGAGGTAGAGAAAGTGACGTAGAGGGTCCCAGAGGCTGCGCAGTGCCTTAGAGGGCTGACGCAGAGCAGCAGGAGGCTGACGCAGAGGCCAGAAGGGCCAGCGCTGAGCTTCAAAGTTGTTGGAGAGGGTTTCGTGGGACAGGTTTTCTGAATACCTGTTTCCGAATAGAGAGGTATTGTTGCCGTGTATTTTTCTCTGTCGGGTGAGCCGGTTAGGCACCTAGTTGTACTCAAGGAAATACTGCATAATAATAAACCCTCTGAATAGTTGCACCGGTTTTCCCGCATTGGGTTTTTCCGGGGACATTTGTCCAAAAATAACAGTGTCACTTGTGTGTTTGTTTTCTTTCAGCTGATGTTCTGTAGATGTTGAGACTGTATTGTGTTTATTTCGTTATTTATATGTTTTAAATAACTTGTTCAAAATTTACAAGTAGAAGAAATAAACCAGCAGAATACAGATTAATTTTCTAACGGATGGACTTAGAAAATTCAACATCCTCTAGTACAATAAACCCTCCCTAGTCTTTCACTGGGAGACCATCATCATCTGGGCTCCGAATCAACCCCTACCCATCAAGTTGTGTCAAGGCCAACCTAGGCACATGTTGAGTCAATTAGTGTCATCTTGAAAAATCCTCAAATCTGGGTCAAATTTGACCAATGTCCTAGGTCATGGAGGTACTATAGGACATGTGTCATCTGCGAGTGCTCCTATGAGGCTCCAGACTCTCAACGTTACACTTTTTTAGGCCAATGTACTCCTCTGAAAGGGCTGGGTACCTGTGGAGTGGGTGTCCATTGCCTAGGCTGCTGAACCACCTAACATCAATTAACAAGGATTCTAGTGAAAGCAACCATCCAATAGAGACTAAGATCAATAATGCATCTAAGTGAACCCAACTTGAATGTTAAGGGCAATTTAATACTTCAAACAAGGATTCCTTTCCAAAATTAGGACCAAGATCTTGCAAAGGTGTTTTCTCCCTAGGTAGGGGTGGCTAAAGGTCAACCCTATTAGGTGCTTCTAGCCCCTAAGGGGAAGTAACAATTCCCTGGTCCACCCTTCAATCAATAGGCATTAGTGAATAATAATGTGGAAATGAAGGGGAGTGTTGACCACTCCGTGTCAACTACCCTATAGAAGAATACATTTTTTAAAAGGATTCCATCATGTTCTAACAATCAAACATCCATATATCATCATGTTGATTTGGGGTAGCATCAGATGTGCTCTAGCCATGAAAATTGGTGGAGAGGCTAAAGCACATGAGATCTCCAATACTCAGAAATGGTTTGGACAGATTCTAAACAGTTTGGGAGATATTAAAATAATTAATATTTTTAATGGAGTCCCTAAGTTTAAGTCTAAACTTAGGGAAAATAAAATATTAATGTGAATTAATATAAAATTGTGTTAGAAGGGTCCAAAAGTCATGGATCAAGCCAGAGTTAATCTTAGCCGTTGATTAGGGACTTGATCTCGGCCGTTGAATTGTCAACGAGAAAAGTATAAAAGGGGGCTTGAGGGTCACTTGGAGAACACACCGAGTTGGTCAAGATTTCGATTTTCTGGGGCAGGTTTTCTGAGGAAGTTGAAAGAGTGATTAGAGTTGCAAGTGAGGGGCAGTGAATACAAAAGCAGAGAGGCAGAGAGGGTACTGGGAGAATCAATGAAGAAGTCGGGAGAGAGGGACGCAGAGCTAGCTAGAGGCCACGCCGAGCCAGCTAGGGCCCACGTAGAGGCAGCCAGGAGTTGCGCAGTGCCTCAAAGAGCCAGCGTGGGTGACGCAGAGGCTCTAGAGGTTGATGCAATACCTCCAAAGGTTGATGCAGGGGTTATTGGGCTGACGCTGGGCCAGGAAGGGTTGACGCAGTCCTTAGAGGCAGACACTGGGGTTTTCGTGGGGCAGATTGGAGCTAGGAGCTGTCGGAGTGTTTATCCGAGGTTTCAGCTGGAACATCTGTCTTTGACTGAGAGGTACTATTGTCGAGATTATTCTGTATTGGGTGAGCCGATTTTGGCACCCAGATTGTATTCAAAAACTGCATAATAATAAAACCCTCAGATAGCTGCACCGGTTTTCCTGCATTAGGTTTTTCCGGGGACATTGGTCCAAAAACAACGATGTCACTTGTGTGCTTGTTTTGCTTCCTTCAGTTGATGATCTGTAATGTATTGAGCATGTACTTGTATTTATTTTCAGCATTTACATGGTAAATAACTTGTTAATTAATCAGAATAAGTAGGTTGAAATAAATAAAAAAAGTACATGAAGGGTTTCTAACAGATAGACTTAGAAATTCCAATATGGTATCGGAGTGTGGTTGCAGATCACAGGAGTACTGAGGACATCAGTCGAGCAGAGCAGCAGCAGCAAAAAACAGTTGTGCCGAGTGACAGAAGCTGTTCCTAGCAGAGAAGTAGCAAGGAAGGGGCGACGCAGTGCTTGCATCTTCAAGTTTGAGCCGGGAAGAGGATTAGCGCAGTGGTAGAGGAGCAGACTCGACCTACGCAATTCCCGGTCATCTTTCTCAGTCAGGAAGGATTGACGCCCGTGGCTAGGAGGTGCGGATTTTTGCTGGTGCTAGGATTGCGTAGAGCCTAGAAGCTCTAACCTTTAGTTTGCTGGGGCTTAGGAGGCTGTGGGTAAGTTGCAGAGTGAAGTTGGTGGGGTACTGTAGTCAGAACAGTACCTAACAGGGCAAGAGCAAGGAGGAGGGAGTTGCTACTGAGGATTTCTAGCCAAGAAATCCGGATCAGTGGTGCAGTTGCACTAATGACCGGAGGGGGGGCATCTCGACATTGTCAGAAGGGTTTCCAGGAGGGAAATCGAGGCTCAGAAAGAGTCACACTGAGAACTTCCAGAAGGGAAGTAGAGGAGCAGCGAGATGGCAGTGAATGGGGTAAGAGACCAAGACAAATTGGACGAAGCCTCAAACTTCGTAGTCTGGAAGGCCAGAATCTTATCTGTTCTAGGCAGGAACTGTCTCAAGCAATTCGCCTTAAGGACAATTGCGGTCCCAGTTGATCCGACTGATAACGATAAGTACGAGGATGCAATGGTGAGGGCCAAGAGCATCATCCTTGATGAGTTCAAGGACCATGTAGTACCACACATTGCCGAGAAGAATACGACAACTGAGATGTGGGAGGCCTTAAAGAAGTTGTATCAGCATACTTCTATGCAGAGGAAGATGCTACTAGAAAATTAGTTGCTGACATACCAGATGCATAAGGGAGAACAGATTGACCCCTTCCTCGGTCAATTGAAGGAGATCCGGGATCAACTGACTTCCATAGGAGCCACGTCGGATCAAGAATTGATGGTGAGAACAACCCTAAACGTAGTCTCAGAAGACTGGGAGGTGTTTATCCAGAGTATACTGGGCAGGGCGACCGTTCCAGATTAGGAGGAAATGTGAGTGGCTCTTCACCAAGAAGAGATCAAAAGGCTAAGCAAGGTGGGAAGGAGTGGCAAGGGGATCAGAATCAAGGAGGAGGAAGAGGAGGATGCTGCCCTATCATCTAAGGGAAAGTAGGAGAAACGGAAGAAGAAGGACCTCTCCAAGGTCAAATGCTTCAACTATGGGGAATTGGGTCACTATGCAAGCCAGTGTCTGAGGAAGAAGAGCAAGTGAGAGGCTTCCGAGACCAAGGTTGCGCTAGCAAGGGCGGAGAAGGAATTAGAGATAAATGATGACTGTGCCATGAGTGCTCACACGCTACTTGAGCGGAAGTGGGGAGACATTGAGCTATAGTCAGATGGACTACAGGCGATGACGGGTCGGATCCTCGAGGTACCCAACCTCTTTGATTATACCTTGCTACAGGAGCCCCGAAAAGGAGTAGCAGGATTGGCGGATGTCGGTAGAGACAGATGCGGATGAAGTGAGAGAGGGAGCTACAGTGCAGGAGTCCCAGGACAACGTGAGGCATCAGTGCGAGATGCACAAAGTTGTGGCAGCAGCGCAGAGGTCAGAGACGGAGCACTTGTCAGTGACAGAGGGAGCTTCAGTATCGGGAGTGTTTCTAGCCTGACGGAGATATCAGAGTTGGGAGATTAGTTACTTACTTCTCAGTAACTGAGTTGCAGTGCAGCAGTTAGCAGTGGCATTGCCATGGGCAACATGACGCAACGTGATGAGAGGGGTTGCAGTGCAGATGCAACAGTGGCAGTGGTAGGGCCATGGGCAGCAGCACGGATGTAGAGGGAGCTGCTGTACAGATGCAACAATGGTAGTGGCAGGGCCATGAGTAGCAGTACATGATGCAGCAGTGCAGAGGATGTTGGGCAGCAGGCCTAGCATCAGCACAGGGACTGATGCCGGATGATCAGGGTGATGCTCACTGAGGAGTATTACTAGAGCGCAGTCCTCGCTAAGAGGGAGTGTTGATTTGGGGTAGCATCGAATGTGCTCTAGCCACAAAAATTGGTGGAGAGGCTAAAGCACATGAGATCTCCAATACCCAAAAATGGTTTGGACAGATTCTAAACAGTTTGGGGGATATTAAAATAATTAATATTTTTAATGGAGTCCCTAAGTCTAAACCTAGGGAAAATAAAATATTAATGTGAATTAATATAAAATTGTGTTAGAAGGGTCCAAAAGTCATGGATCAAGCCAGAGTTAATATTAGCCATTGATTAGGGACTTAATCTCGGTCGTTGAATTGTCAACGAGAAAAGTATAAAAGTAGGCTTGATGGTCACTTAGAGAACACACTGAGTTGATCAAGATTTCGATTTTTTGGGGTAGGGTTTGCTGAGGAAGTCGAGAGAGTGATCAGAGTTGCAGTTGAGGGGCAATGAATACAGAAGCAGAGAGGCAGAGAGGGTACTGGGAGAATCAGTGCAGAAGCTGGGAGAGAGGGACGTAGAGCCAGCCAGAGGCCATGCAGAGCCAACTCGGGCCCATGCAGAGGTAGCCAGGAGCTGCGCAGTCCCTCAGAGAGCCAGCGTGGGTGACGTAGAGGCTCTAGAGGCTGATGTAGTGCCTCCAGAGGTTGACGCAGGGGTTATTGGGCTGACGCTAGGCCAAGAAGGGGAGACACAGTTCCTAGAGGCAGACGCTGGGGTTTTCGTGGGGCAGATTGGAGCTAGGAGCTGTCGGAGTGTTTATCTAGGGTTTTAGCCGGAACATCTGTCTCCCACTGAGAGGTACTACTGCCAAGATTATTCTCTGTTGGGTGAGACGGTTTTGGCACCCAGATTGTATTCAGAAATTGCATAATAATAAAACCCTCAGATAGCTGCACCGATTTTCCCACATTGGGTTGGGGACATTGGTCCACAAACAATGGTGTCACTTGTGTGCTTGTTTTGTTTCCTTCAGTTGATGATCTGTAATGTGTTGAGCATGTACTTTTATTTATTTTCAGTATTTACATGGTAAATAACTTGTTAATTAATCAGAACAAGTAGGCAGAAATAAATCAGAAAAAAACATGAAGGGTTTCTAACAAATAGACTTAGAAATTCCAACACATCATTTTTCCTTCAACATTTTATCAAAGTTGTAATTCCAAATTTTGCAGCGCAGTGGGCCTTCATAGTAAAAATGATTCTAGTATGCTTATAAAGCCATGTAAAAACATCTAGGTAGCCTATGACCCTCAACGAATAGTTTCCTCTAGGGAGTTTTTTACCCTTCGCCAATTATTCGCATTTCTAAACCCAAATAATTGGCAAAGTTTTTCTCTCGTGCATCCCCTAAAGCTAGAGTGGGGCTCGATGGTAGTCTTAAGTGAGTTCTAGTGTCATAGAATCTATGTAATTATCATACTAGATCATGTCTTGAGTTTTGCAGAATTTAGTTAAGTCTAAGTGTCTTTTTAATTATTAAAATTTCTAACTGGTCAGAAATTTAATAATTATTTTGATGTAAATTGTAAAATCAAATGTTTGTAAAAGTTAAAGGGGATAGAGTACTCATTATTTGAACCTCTACACCTGAACTTTGTGTTTAGACACCTTTTGAGGGTTGAATTTATGTCTTTCCCCTCATTTTTTATTTTTATTTTTGCTTTTCTGGCAAAAAGGACAATTTTAGCCAGAAAATAGTCAACAAATTAAAATTGAGAGAAAATAAAATTCTCTCGAAGGGGAAAAACGAATTTTTGGAGAAGGTGGTCTTTCCCGAGGAAACTCAATTCCAAGGCAGAAAAACCCACAAGAAATTTGATGCGGCTAGAAAATAATTATTTTTCAAGAAAATTAATTTTTTGGGTCCAGTTGGTTGAAGAAAATTCATGGGTCCAAAAGAAAATATTTTTTCAAGGTCCTCTATCACGAGAAAAATCATTTTTTCAAGAAAAATTGAACTTATGGACCAAGATGGTTAAGTCAAAAATGATTTTTTAAGGAAAAAAGTTCAAAATAATATTTTTTGAACCAGGGAAAAAGGGGTTTATTGTGGAATTCGATTTTTTTCATCCAGATCAAGGGACAAGATTTAATTTTGGCATGGATCAATCTAGCAGCTATTATTCTCCAGGATCAAGTCAAAATTGTGCACTTCTTTGGATCTAGCCGTTTTCCGCTTGGAGGGGGATCTAGTTCTCTCTATTATCTATAAATTAAGCCCGAGGCTCATGGTATCATCTTTTGATGGTGTATTTGGCTCTGGAAGCTCTGTAACATTATTTTTCAATAAAAGCAAAATCTTTGGGGGCTAATTATGGTGTATCTGTGTTCGAAATATTGAGAGGGGGGTGAATCAATATTTCTTTTCAATTGTTATTATTACTAGATTAGATTCTTTACAATTTAATCAAAGAAATGCTTTTACTATATATAGAAAGGAATTAAATACAATATTTGATGAATTTTTCCAAGCACCAACTTGGAATTTGATGAGGCTCCAACCTCTAGGGCTTCGACCCTATCTTACTAAGGCACCAACCTTGAATTTAGGAGCACCAACTCCAAGGACACCATTCCTTTCAATTCTGAGGCATCAACCCTAAGGGCTCCGACCCTATGGTTTTACTTTGTCAAAAAATGTTTGATTGTATTATATTGCTCCCAAGGACTTCTTTACCAAACCTTGTCCTTGTAGTCCTTGTAATAGGTCGCTATCTCCCCTATGGCTTCACTTCGGGTCTGAGTCTTCCAAGATGAACCCAGTCAAAAAATTTGTCTTCCTACTTTGTATTCCGCTTCCTTCTTCACTCGGCATTCGACTTCTACTAGAAATTCGGCTTCCGTTGCGCCTTCGACGTCTACTAGACCTTCGACTTACTCTATTTCTTCAAGTTCACTAGTTGTGAGCTGTTTCACTTTCTCTATAATGGATACCCGAGATCAATGTTCTTCAACTATAATGTTCCGGTATTTTTCTCTTCTAATCGACCTTTGACTTCCTTTCCCCTGTTTCTTCTTTTTCGCTCGTACTTCGGCTTCTTTGAGTTCACAAGTTGTTAACTGTTACTTCCTTTCTATGTTCAATGCCCTAGATCAATGCTTAAGGTGAAACGTTTAACCTGTATTTATATATATGTTCCACCAAAAAAACACGTCTATTGGAGGGAGGTTGACTTGTGCATGAGGTGGCACATTAAAAATATATCGGAGGGCCTTTTGTTAATATTCAATCAATTATAACATACCCTTGTTATTTGCCGAAATTACATCATAAGAGAGGCTATACCCATATTGGAGGTCCCACATGCCACGTTATTCCTTTAATCCCGTAATCGCAACTTTCATGATAATCAGAGGTTTTACAAGTGTGCACATGTTCTGTCTTTTGATATCAACATCACTGATATTCACATGTCACCCCGTAGCGGATGAGATATTTAATAAACTGATTTAATAACTCCGTTGGGTCCACGGTAATATTGCAATCGACGGTCCGTCGGGTCCGCAAGTCTTAACGTAATCGGCGGTCCGACGGTGACAACCCTTTATGATTATAGCGTAACTTACGATAGCCAGACACGATGTTATATTAGGGCTGTTACTATAACTTGTTCGGGTTCACATATTATATTGCAATCGTTGTTTTTAGTGTGACATACCTTTAAGACTTTGCAATATCTTCCGATGTGGCAGACACGATGCTTCATTAAGGAGTATTCTAATGGTCCGACGGGTCCGCAATACACATATCGCAATCGACGGATTTGAATGGAACATCCCTTTATGGCTTGCGATTATGCGATATTGTATAGGGTTGTATTACAATGGTGCAGCGGGTCCGCAATGATATCGCAATTGCAAATTTTGGGCAGTGTTACATGATAAAGCCGCCGATAAACCGTCGATATAATTCCTCCGATGCATTGTGGTCTTTAAAGAGTTTTCACGGTTTATTACTTGAATTGGATTCTTAGCTCCTCCGATATCTTAATTCCTTCGATATGTTAACTCCTCCGATAACACTGTCTTACTCCTATAAACTGCTTCCGATAACCTGCTTCTCTTCTCTTGCTGGCTTTCAATGACTTCTTCCTCTTACTCTTTGGCTTCACGATGGCTTCTCCAATTATATTTTTATCCTTTGGACAAGGTACCAATTCCCATGTCTCATTTTTCTCGATTTGAGACATTTCTTCTTCCATAGCTTCCACCCAATGAGGATCCTTACTTGCTTGAGTAAAAGTTTTTGGTTCTATCATAGATAGGAGAGCAACATCATTTCTCTTTGGTGTACTTGTCATCCTTCTTCAGGTTTGTATTCCTTCATCTACATTGCCAATAATCTGCTCTTCTGGGTGTTGTTTTTGGAGGAATTTCACTTTTGAAGGAGTTTGAGATGGTTCTTTTTCTTGATCTTTTTCTTCCTTCTTCAATAAAGGGGTCAACTTCATGATCTTCAATTTTCTTATCTGGAAGCCCTTCATCAATCTTCACATCAATACTTTCCACTATTTTCCGTACTTGATTATTGTAGCACTTGTAAGCTTTGTTTCTAGTAGAATACCCAAGAAATATTCCTTGGTCAACATGAGAATCAAATTTTCCTGGTGAGTCATCATTGATCTTTATGAACCATTTGCTTCCAAAAATCCTGAAGTATTTTATTGAAGCAGGTCTACCTTTCCATAATTCATAAGGAGTTTTCTCATTATTTGGTCTTAGTTGAGTTCGATTCAATGTATAAACTGCTGTCTTGACTGCTTCCTTACAAAATTTTGGCTGCAAGTCAGCTGCCAGTAATATAGTTCTTGCCATTTCTTGAATAGTTCAGTTTCTCCTTTCAACTACCCCATTTTGCTTAGGTGTTCTAGCATCGGAGAGCTCTCTTTTGATTCCATGTTCTTTACAGAATTCATCAAATTGTTTTGATGTGAATTCTCCCCCTCTATTCGTTCTAAGACATTTAATTTTGGAGTCCTTTTCATTTTCTACAAGAGCTTTAAGATTCTTAAAACATTCAAATGCTTCAGATTTATATTTTATGAAATATACCCACATCATTCTAGTATTGTCATCAACAAATAAAGCAAAATACCTTTCTCCTTGGAGTGCTAGAGTTCTGGTTGGCCCACATAAATTTGCATGAATGATCTTTAGAGGTTTTGATGTGGAGAAATCCTTAGTCTTGTGGCTGGTTCTAGTTTGCTTGCCATGTTGACATGGGCCACATACAGCTTGATCTGGTTTGGACATCTTTGGAATATCCCTTATGTTAATCTAGTTGTCGTTGATGTCAATATATTGAAGAAGGCAGGGACTTGGTGGCAATCAATGAATGAACCAAATGATGGAGAAGCCCAACACTCAAAGACACTCTGCCCTACCTCCATTTCTACACTAATGATGATCAGTCACATTAAATAATATTTTTCTCCGTCTTAGAGGGAGAATATCATCATGAGACCCATACCATATTTTAGAGCATACTTTTAGCTTTCTAATGAGCTATCACATGCCTCGAAACTCCAAATATTTTAGGAGATATGAATTTTTTAAGAAAAGGGTATAATTATGGTCAATAAGCCGACTTGAACTTGTCAAACTCATGTCGGCTTAGCTAGGAGACACGACCTTTTGTTTTTCATATGGAAGCAAATATATATATAGAAGGAACTCCGCATTTTGAAGCACAAAACAATTTGGTGTGAAAAGATAAGGATATACAGTTCACATCTCGTGAACTAAGGACAGAGCTAGCCACCTTAAGAGCTGATTTGCGGATTTCCGTGCCTAAAAACTGAAGTGCGGATAAGAGATTTGCACTTATACTTCGCAAGGGTCTACTTAACTGTGGGCCTGTCCAATTGCGGATTAACTCAATGAACTGTGGACTGTAAAAGGTTGTGGAGAAGTATTTAAGGACTGCGAACAAAGGCATCATCTTAAAACAAAACTGCATACAGTTTTAGCAGTGGACCATCTTATTCAGGCTTAGAATGCGGTGCAGAAACTCTAATCATGACTGATACTTAATCACAGTGGATCATAAGTGTGCCTCCATTAACACAGTGACTCTGATTTTTTGGCTCAAGTATTGCTCAGACTGTGGAAAGGTATTTCAAATAGAAACCTGGACACTCTTCTCGGACAATAATGACAATGGAGGATTCTCTATGATGCAGTGAAGTGAAATGACCAATTTGTATAGTGGCTTGGAGCTTGTTATGTAGCTGAACTATGGTTTATGAACTGAGATTGCAGCAATAGTGAAGTCTAGTGGTGGACAATGTATAGGGAAAAGTAAGTGAAGTTAATCTCAAGTATTTCTGGAATAAGAACATTCAAGTAAGTTATATTTATACTGTCTATTAAGAACAACAGGATTGGTGTCCTTGGAGTCGGTGCTCCTAAACATAAGGTAGGTGCCTTGGATTAGATAGGGTCGAAGCCCTAGAGGTCGGAGCCTCATCAAAACCAACTTGGTGCTTGGGAATAATTATCATACATTGTATTGATCCTTTAATACTCAATAAAATTATTCTTATACGTTTCTCTGATTAAAGTGTGAAGAATCTAACTGGTAATAATAACAATTGAAAGAAAACACTGATTCACCCCCCTCTTAGTATTTCCAACAATTGATATCAGAGCCAGCTTCTTCATAATCAGCCTAACAGCGGGAAGAAGGATTCTTAGTCACAATGAAAAATCAAGAAGTGTTAGGAAGGCTTCCTTTGTTCAATGGCACAAATTTTGGCTTTTGGGAAAAAAGAATGTCCTACTAGGCTACTACTTAATGTCCCTTGGACCTAAAGTTTGGCATTCGGTTTTGAATAGGTACGATGCTCTTTCTACTCTTCCAACTGATCAAGATGAAAGGAAAGCTTACATTGCAAATGCAAAAGCCTTAAATTCTATCACTAGTGGAATCACTGATTCTGAATCTACAAAAGTCATGAATTGTGACTCGGCCAAAGAAGTATGGGATAAACTGGTTAGCTTATACGATGCCGACTCCAAAGTTAAGAAGGCAAAGCTTCAAACTCCTAGAAGGCAATTCGAAAGTCTGAAAATGGATGATGAAGAAGATATTGCATCATACTTTCTCCAAGTAGCTGAAGTAGTCAACTCTCTTAAAGGATTGGGAGAAAAGATTGAAGAAAGCATTGCTGTCCAAAAGGTATTAAGATCTCTCCCTGATAGATTTGACTCCAAAGTAAGTGCTATAGAAGAAATGAAGGACCTAGATACTCTCAAGATGGATGAACTTCATGGAATCCTCATTGCTTATGAGATGAGAAAAGGAATCCCAGGTTCCAAAGATGCAGCATTCAAGGCCTCAAAATAAAAAAAGGGGAAAGGATGGAATACCAGTAGTGATGACTCCGATGTTGAATTCAAATTGGCGCAATTTGTACGAAGACTAAAGAAAGGATCCAAGCTAAAAGGTAAGTACCCTCTTATTTGTTTCAAATGTGGAAGAATAGGTCATTATGTTGCAAAATGTCGTCATAAGCATGATAGTGATGATGAGGAGGATTCTAAAAGGATGGTATACAAAAAGAAAGGGTTCAATGAGAAGAATTTCTTCTCTAAGCAAGATGAGTCAGATGAAGGTGTATTTGTAGTTATCAAAAGGAAATCAACTAATCATTTCTCTCATCACAAAGGAGGTAATGATGAATCAGATGAAGAAAATGGCTATGCTAGAAGCCAAGAAGTATTATTCATGGCATTCACAAGTAATGATGATTTAGGACTAGAAGGAAATGTAGATGAATTGTTAATGAGTGCCATTGAAGAAAATGAGAAATTATGAAATAAAATCATCTCTCTCAAAGTAGAAAATGAGGAAGCAAAAAGAAGGGAAGACCTCTTGGAAAATAAGCTAAAAGAAAAGGAAGAAATATGTGAAAATCATGAAGCTAAAATAGTATCTTTGAGGAAGGAATTGGAGCAAGACAAAAAGAGTTGGGAAAGATCTCAAACACTTGACATTATCCTAAATGCTCAAAAACCTCAATATGACAAATCTGGGATAGGTTTTAAAGGAGAATCATCAAGTACTATGGATAATGCGAAAAGCTATGCTGACATACTTTCCAGTGACCCAAAGGAAGAAAAATCATTTCATCAAAGGCCCATCTCAAATCCAAAGAATGAAGAAAGAGTAACTCCAAGGAAGAATGTTGATTCAAATCATGGCTATTACAATAGGTACCAAAGTATCTTTTTTGGGCATTGTTATTATTGTAAAAATTTTGGTCATCAAGCTAAACATTGCATGGCTTGTAAGAAGAAAACACCAAAGTTGAAGGATCAAACAAACAAACCATATGGTCTCAAAGGGTAAGGACAAATCAAGACCTACAACTCTTTTGATCCTTTGGCCAAATTTGATCCAATATGCTCATTATGTAATGATAATGGACATAATGAACAAAATTGCTCCCTCAAAAGGAGAAGCAAAAAATGAGAATCCCAATACGGATTAATGTGGCCTAGCCCTGTGTGTTCATAGTGATGAAAATCATTGGTTTGTGGATAATGGGTGTTCCAGGCATATGATAAGTGACAAAAGGAAGTTTGTGTCATTGAACAAAAAGGAAGGAAATGTATCCTTTGGAAGTGGATCTGCCAAAATTGCTGGAAAAGGAACTGTTACCCTTATTGATGGAAAAGGAAAGGCTCAAAATGCTTTGCTGGTAGACGGGCTCAAACGCAATCTCTTGAGTGTTAGCCAAATCTGTGATCAAGGACATAATTTTGTCTTTAGCACCAAAGATTGTGAAATAAGGAACTCTTCCTCAAGAGAACTTGTGGTGAAAGGAGCTAGAATATCAGATAACCTATACATTTTGAACAAAATTCAAGAAGATAAATGTTATCTAAGTCAAACAGATGAAAGTTGGTTGTGGCACAAGCGACTGGGACATACAAGTTTCGATAACTTGATCAATATCAGCAAGATCAATGCAGTGCGAGACATCCCAAAGTTATTCAAGCCAAATCAAGGTGTATGTGGTCCATGTCAACATGGAAAGCAAACTAGAACCAGCCACAAGACCAAGGAGTTCTTTACATCAAAACCTTTGGAGATCATTCATGTTGATTTATGTGGA